>JZLH01S0099399.1:0-15798 GCA_001188425.1 Eucidaris tribuloides
ATGATATAATTTGCAAAATATTCTTTCAGTATGTTTAATAGTTTGTTGTTTGTTTAAAATACACAAGAAGTAGGCATAATAATCCGGTTACATATTAATTTGTAAATGCGTATATCATGTCTATATTTAAAAGTGCAACTTAGCTTGGATAAATGATAATGTTAAGGGAACATACAATCCACACTTAATTATCCCCAACACCCATCTTAGCAGATTATGAATACACAAATTCTTGGAAATACAAACCAGATTATACATAACAAAATACTATTGACAACTTACAATTAAAACAATCTAAAGAAAATCAAGAAAACAAACAGGTTAAATACTGCACACAGCCAATGTTCTACAAGGCCTGTGACGTTGAATTTTGAGACCTCTAGATTATGGGGGATGCAAATCTCACCAATTTTGTAGAGCACCTCTGCTGTGTGAAAGGAATTTATTTTGTCTGTTGTATCATTTATTCACCTATAACTGGACCAAAGTGCATAATAATTAATTTAGTAATTCGTTGTTAGGGTGGATAGGTGTGTTAGCTCTGCGTCCCTTGAGGGGAAATCTTAGTGCTGGTGCAACTCTATCGCACTGGCGCCCTTCTCCCCCCGGGGGCTTGAGTTGGCACTCTTCCCTTGCTGCTGGGATATTTTAATGCATTTTTATATATACTATTTTAGTATATGCTTGTACCAGTGAGGCTCACATGTCCACGGCAATAAATGAACTTTACTTTTTGAGCCCTGGCCCAACTGGTAACATCGCTATTCTTCTAATCTATCTATCTATTTTAGTATACTTATTTTCTCACTTTGATTTTGCATGCATGAATCTATTATTGTGTTGTGTATAGTATGTTTATGATTGATTTGCCGGAGAGTGAGGAATGATTAATAATAATAATAAAGCTGCCCATATTAAGATGTGGCCAGATTTCGAGAGTTCCCAGATAAAGCTATCCATTGCGGATGTGCATGAAAAATACATATCATATGTATAAATGAAAACTGCGTATATCAATTTTCTGAAGAGATCAACCCTAACCAATTACATTGTACTATATTTTGTCTATCTCCTATAATATTCTCAAACACAAAGAATGAGAAAGATAATAGAAAATTATGCAAATATATATCCAACCTATTCAATTTGAAGACTGTAGAATAAGAAGGCTGCAAGTCACACTTTGACAAATTGGTAAGTTTATTTTGAAGTCTTACATGCGGAAATTCTAATATGTATTCAAGTTATCCTCTTCCCTAGTAGGGTCAGGGGAGGGCACTGGCAGACGTCAAATTTTTGCACTTGCGTCTAATTATCTCTGAATGCTATCCAAATACCACTATACTAGATTTATATAAAAGATATATAATTTATCATGTATTTGGTTGTGATGAGATATGGTTCACTTCTCGTCAAGGTTCATTATTTCACCAACATCCAAATTATTATATATCATTATTTGCATATCAAATTGTTTTCTTACTGAGGACATTTCCAAAAATATATACAATTAAGGTTTTTGACATTAATTCATTAGGAAATGCATTTATTTTCCTCAGACCCGTTGTGTAGAAGTAGTCTCAAGTCCACAATATTGCTTATTGATTTCATGGAAATCAACGTGAGCAATGTTGTTTTCTCTTATTACATCATCTTTAATTGTGTCAAATACATGTAACTTAGCAAGTAAGATGGTCACAACTCAAACAATCGGATCTGCTAGACAAATTGAAACTTGACGTTTGTTCTCAAAAGTAGTTAGTATTATCGTGACTTCAGTACTTCTATCTACAGTCTTCAATTTCAATAAGCAAGTGTAATATGTGTGTTTGTCTTGGTATATCGATGCCAGTCAGTGTATGGGTGTTGATTGTGAGTGTGTGTTGTGGTGTGTGTGTGTAGCGTGGTGTGGTGTGTGTGTTTGTGGGTAGCTCTTGCTGCGTGTTGTGTGTGGTTCCGTGTGTCGTGTGTGTGTGGTTGTTGTGATGTGTGTGTGTGGTGTGTGGTGTTGCATTTGTTTGTGTTTATTTGAGTGTATTATATGTTATATGTGCGATTTGTTTGCATGGTTTGAAAGATGTATGTGAGGCCTAAAGTGGGGTGAGGAGTGTGTCTACAATATTCCAAACATAAAATCTTCATAACACGTTCTGATGCACACTAATGATCCTCATGTTTCATATCCTTCCAGTCTCAAAATAAGAAGGGCTTGTAAATGTACAACTTGGCAGCAACTTTTTTATAATTCTACTTAACTGTCATTTATGCAGAGATGCTAGTATGCATGCTACGTTTAAAGCAATCCTAATGAAGAAATTGAATAATTATAACTTACAATTGTGAACATGCTGGAATGGGGCATGCACAAAAACACAAAACACATGCTAAAACAATAAATTTAATCAATACAAATGTAATGTAATTTAAAACTGAATGAGAAGGTGTAATGGCCATATTTAAAGCAGGTTGAAGAAAATCAAGGTGATGCATGGGAGGAAAAGACACAATGGGCATGCAAACTGGATATATATTATTCTCTATTTGTAATTAATAAAATACTCAGATATACCATAAGTGCTGACCTAGAAAAGTATGATTAGAAAGCTCATTGACAACAGTGCTCATAAATGTCAACTGTCTTTCATTTATTTGAATATGCCAGCTTTATATTTTAATTCATCTTCATTAACATGAACTCTTTCTTTACATAATTATGGAGGTTAGAGAGAAAAAAAAATATATTATACAGAAGACTACAGGAACAACTGATGTTTGTGTAACTCAAGTTTCACATGTTAAGCAATTATCAAGATAACTTTGGCCTTTCTTTAGAAGTCTATCTTTTTATTTATACAATCAATAAAACTTGTACTGAGTGTATAGAATAGAAATGCCTTCTAAAGCCACATATATATTTAGTCCTCAACTTTGAGGAAACTAGTACTAAATCAAGTAAACGGTGCAATTCTATACTGCTGAAAATATTAATAATATTATTTTGACTCATCTAAAATAACTCCCATCTAATCCTTGTGACAGACAAATCTATATATCACTATGATACTCATCTATCTTATTATTTAATCTAAATCTATTAGTCCTGCCTTGATTTCAATTTAGTTAACAAATTCAAGATAAATCATTCCAGCAGGAAATCACTCCAGCATTGTGTATCCATTGATAGTTTTGGTTTGAGAGGCATTTTTTATTTCCCATCATTGTCCAGTGCTCTCTCTTACGAATAGTTAACATATATCTATTTCAACTCTCTCTCTATCTTTATTAGGTATACATCATGTCATAGATTACATATCATAGAGGATATATCTATCTAATCATTGGACATTTTTTCTATTTTGAACTTGGATTTATATAGGTTTAATGGTTTAATGAGTTTTAAAAAGTCACTGAACAGGGAGGTTAAGTGATGATCGTTTCGAGTAACAGACTTGATTGAAAAACATTAAATGCTACAACAAATTATCCAAACACACAAAATGACCATTACCTGATCCGACTCTACTGAATCATGACACCTCCTGTTACGTTGCAGTGTTGGTATAGCCACAACATTACAGGTCTTTCAATACAACTCGGAACATCCTCCAGTTTGTACCTTCGTCTCAGGCAGAAGGAGTATAGGATAAGATATCAACTATGCATATTACAGAAGTAAAGGAAAAAGTACCTGGGTGCGAGATACAAAAAAGAAAAAACACAAGTACAAGATCCATGTAATGAATTTCACCATAAATAAGATTTTTGTTCAAATATCATTAGATGGGGTGACAACACTATGTATATCAGAAAAGTTAAAGGGAATGGAAAGAACTGGAAGTTTCTCAAATTAGACACAATGCTTGCAAATCACTTATTACTGTTCAAATTTTATTGTGAAATATCCTGCTCATACATTTCTCTTGTTAACCCTAATAGTCTCCGGTCGCTATCTCCGAGTCTTGGAATCGGGGGGGGGGGCCATAACCTCAGATCTCTGGCCACAGAGGTCGCTCGGATTGGCGAAAATTGCACCTGAGCTGATGTTATCTACAAGACTGCTATCAATTAGATTTTCAAAAAATACTATCTTTTATATTTTATAAATATAATTATGCAATTTATGGAATAAAATCATATTTGCCTATACACTCATAGCCGTAGTGAATGCTAAGTTTTGGAAACATTCTTTCGACATTTCTGACAATTACCTGCAAAAAAATTAGCATATCAGAGTTAATATTCTTAGGTATTTTATCTGTTTTGTAAAATTTCTTATTTTTCTTTGTCTTTTTCGACCTTTTTTTTTTTCAATGAACTTTTGTCAGGACTTCTTTGCGCTCATAAAACAGCATATAAATTAATCCATCTCTACCAGTTAAAGTAAAAATAATCAACATTTAAATTTCTGGCTGAAAACACCAATTTGCATTGATTTTTACATCAATTCATGTTTTTGAGCAATTTTTGGAGTTGCATGCAATGTGCAAAATTCGCGCAGTGTCGTACGTACGCCCGATATTTTGCGAAATCGTCTCAAATGATGCGCGGACTTCGGAAATCAAAAAGCCATACGCAACGACGCAGTGAAAAAAATTTGCGCCGCGGGAATAATCAAGAAGATTGTCGAAGGCGATTATGCCCCCCCCCCCCCCCCCGATATTAGGTTAAGGAGCGTGAAATATTTGTAGCTTTCTCATGCGGTATTTGTTGTTTAATTCAGACAAATCCTGCAAACTTAATACACACTCTATCCAAGTATATGTTTCAACTCATGTTGGATTTGTGAGGCATATTTGATTCTCCCTCATGTCACCCGTTAAACTATTTGGATGTATAACGTATAACAACTAGGTAGCATTTTTGTTTTTTTGTGTTGTTTGTTTTGTTGTGGTTGTTTTTTAGTGGGGGGGGGGGGATTATTGCTCCTGGCCCAGGTGCCTTGAACACTGCGAAATGAACAAACATCTGCTTACCTTATGGGGGGGCTAATAGCCTGATGTAAGACGAAGAAATGTCATGCTATGAGACGGTTCAATACCCAGTTGACCATCGATTCATGGCATTTCCCTGTATCACCCCCCCCCTTAACATAAATCCTGGATATTGCCCACTAACATGAAAAATCTATCCTACCTTACAGCGTATAACCTGGGTAAGACTAGGATGTCATGGCTAGGCAGAAGGTTTGAACCCCCCCCCACAAGGTTAACCATTGGATGTCATGATAATTTCCTGTCTGCTGAGCTTGACGCCCGCCCCCCCCCCCATATTGTACTAAACCTGGGATAGCCCATAACTGAAAATCACCTACCTTGACGGTGATAAACCTGCGGTTAAGACTAAGGATGTCATAGCCTATTAAGAGGTTGAGCGCGTTCAGTTGGACCATCATATCATGGATTTCCTGTACTTCAGGCCCCCACCCCCACCCACCCTCTTTATAAAATCCTGGGACATACCACTAAATAATATATCTACCTACCTTAGACGGTGATTGCTGGGTAAGACTTAGGATATGTCATAGCTAATAGAAGGTTGAACACTCAGGTGAGCATTGATTCATTGGCCCCCCATCCCGCCCCCTCCTCTATTACAAAAATCTCTCGGATATGCCCGGAATGAACATCTACCTACTTGACGGGTATAGCCGCAGTAAGACTAAGGAATGTCATAGCTATAGATATGTTGAAGGCCATGTGACTGGTAGATAATGTGCGCCACTGCCATTACCATGCTCCGGCGGCCCACGGATTTAGATCTTCGCGAGTTGATGGTCCATGGCATGCGACCCATCCTATGTTAAAAAATTTTTAAAACAGCAGACCTTCAGGCATGATGCGTAAAAGTAAATTGATGATAAAGCACACATTTGCAACAACATAACCATTGGGCAACCCTGGGCTGCACAACCAAACTGGAACATACACAGCTAGGCTTCTGCGTATTCCGCTAGACCAGACCACCGGTCCCCACTCGCATGCGCCACAACGCCATGTTGGGTTAGTCCTTCAGGCATAGACCGCTGTATTACAATTGGCCTGACCATGTATATAATAATTTACATGAGCAAAAAAAGGTATTTTGTAGACTAATAATGACAGCATTTGACGGGGCACGTTAGTGCAGAGCGCACAAGCCTTCTAGTGCTGTAGGTTCCAGTCGGTGGAGGCCAAGCTGCACTCGTAGGCGGAATATCCCCTACCTTAGGCGAATTTTTTGCCCTCCGTAGGTTTTAGGGGATACCTTACAGGAAAGAGTGACCTTCCGTGGGGAATGAGGAGGTTTTGCATATTTCAGAAAATCCTTAAAATCCTTTTAAAGGATTTACAGAAGTTTCCGTATATATTGGTCCGTTTTGTCATCACCGGGGCAAGAAATTCGGATCAATCTATACATTACTAAGGATATTGTTGATAGGCGGAAAACAACATTCGTTAGGGAAAATGGTTATTTAGGCGTAGGGGAAAATTGTGTCTTAGGGGAAAATATGCAGCGCGTAGGGGAAAATTAAATTTTGAGTGGCCAGCCCTGCTGGAGGCACATAGCCACACGCAAACTAAGTTTCACATAAAAATGACTGCTTTTATTATAAGTCGTAAGTGTAAGTGCGTATTTATTTTGATTTGATGAGGTAATTTATCAATTAGATAGTTCAGACAAATTCATTAGTTTAGTGTGGAAAAAGGAAGGAAAAAGGGTTGAAAGCAGTGTTCAGACCTCAACCCAAATACGATCACCATGAAAATTCTTCTAAAAGATGGCTTTCTTGACATTACAAGAATACATGGAAAAGTGTTTACTTGTGCTAGCATGCTTCCCAGTAATAAAGCTAAGACAAACATTTAAACTCGTATTTAAAAAAAAAATACATATGTTGTGTTTCTGACAGGCTTCTTGGCAGTATGCTGCGAAGAGATTCACTGTGAAACTCAATAATTTCAGTTTTATAGAAGAGTTAATGAGTTTATCTTATTTTCAGGAATTTCCACAAAATTGTATTAATATTGCTACTACCTTAACCTGCAAGTATTGTCTTCCAGCGAAATAATGTATTACAGCCCTTCCCTGTAGTAATCCCTTGCTTTAATGGACTTCGACTTTTTTTTAGAGATGTTTGTTACAGATTGGATTATGATAATTAATAACACTGTTGACAAATCACAGAATGAACTTAGCTAGAAGGATGTTGGAAAGGGTGCCTACAAGAAAACAGAGAAAGAGAGACCAAAATGTAGCGTTTTTGTAGTGGTAGAGAGGATAATGCCGCTCATGAGCAGCTGGTGGCTTGACTCTGTGTATGATTCTAATACAAGCCAAATGGCATTAATTAATACTTTGAAATTATTCAGCGTAATAAATTAACACATAATCTCTGCTTCAGCCATGAATTGGATCCAAATACGTTTGCCGACATTGAATGATTAATTTTTATAACTAAAAACGTCAATGACTTACGCTCATCCGCATCTCGAACATCATAGATCCGAATTGTCATGTGGTACAATTTTATACTGGTGGAAAAATTAAGAATTGAATGTCCCGGAAGGAAATGAATATAAAAAATTCGAGGTGAGAAAAATATTAGTTTCATGCCCTGGCGACGGCGACATGAAAAAATAAAAATAATAAGCTATAAAAAAAAAATAAGTAATAACTACATAATTATATCATGCATTGCATCCCGGCATCCCTTCGCGGGGCTCCATACTTGATTTTTCCTGTTGTTGCGAAAAAGCACATTTGATATGGAACAAATAATAGGTACTTGCATAGGAATAAGAACTGAAATAAATTCTGTTATTTTTGGAATAAATTGCATAAATTACCATAATAAATGGAGCCACAGTTAAAATTCTGGGAGAAGTTTAGGGCTACCCAGCTTTAGCTCTTACCAGTAACAACGCAAATAAAATCAAATTTGGTAGAGAAATGAATTGAGAAAAGCATTTTTTGAAAAATTTTATTTTGTGATTTAATAAATTTGCATATTATTAATTTCACAATTTGATTGTAGAAATTTGAATGCCCCCGTCCCCACCGTCCTTACCTATCAGATCAAACAAACAAGAATGAAATCGTTTAAGAAATTGAGAGAGAAGATTTGTTACTTTGGATTAATTTTGCATAAATTACCATAATTTATTATATGGAGTATATATTTCAAAATGTCTGTGTAAAGTTTAATGTGCATAACTCACAGCTCCTACCAAATAAAGCTAATCACAATTAAAATTGCGTTTGAGAAATGAGAGAGGAAGATTTTTTGGATTTGAAGAATTGCGTATAATTGCATAATTGATTAATTTTAAATTTGCAAATGCATATTTCAAACTTTTGTGCAGAATTCTTGAAGCCCCCACCTACCCATCAGATCAAACCAAACAGAATGAAAATCTGGTCAGAATATGTGGGAAAAGAAGCATTTTTGTTATTGTGTCAGTATGGAGTAACATTGCATAAGATTACTCATAATTAATCAATGGAGTATAATTTCAAAAATTCTGGTAGAAGTTTAATGCTGCATAACTCAGCCCTAGCCAAATAACGCAATCAAATCAAAATCGGTTGAGACAATGATAGAGAGAAGCATTTTTTTGTGATTTCGATAAATTTGGCCATAAATTAAAAAATATAATGAATTTGCACGATTCTTTGTGTAGAACTTTAAATCCCCACCTAAGCCCCTATCATATGAAGCAATCAGAATCAAAATCAGTTGAGAAATGACGAAGAAGAAGCATTTTCAAAACTGTGGACGGACGGACGGACGGACGGACGGACGCCACGCCATGGCATAAGCTCATCGGGCCCTTCGGGCCGGATGAGCTAAAAATAGGTGTTGGATTTTTGGAACCCTAATCCATGCCTTCAGACATAATTGAACATTTACCCAGGAGAATACAGGCAGCTGTAAGGGGTAATATAGCATCTATTGCACTATATTCCCCTTACTTGTATGGGTAGGATACCATGGATCCAGACGTAGTCTCAGCAAAACATATCCCCGACCAAAATAGTCTGATATTTTGGTCTAGGTCTACAACATCGTTTGCACTCCTTCATGTACCCCATAGTTCTTAGGGTGAGGATATGAGGATAATTGGTGTGACACTGAGATATCACTGAATACTATAAACATGGAATATTTCGCGGTGTGGAAATTTCAGGCATTTCATGCTTGCACAAAAATAAAAACACAGGGTTCCCAGCATTTCAAGAAAACAAAATTCCCTGATTTTTCTCTGACGAAGTCTCGAAATTCCATGATAATTGTTTCAACTCATTTCCACTTTCACATGTTTTCCATGTTGTTGCAGCGAACTATTTGCAGTATAAAACACTGACTGACTACTTTCAATTTTTGGGCCAATCAAAATTCCCTGACTTTTCCCTGATTTGAGGCATTTTTATCAAATTCCCTGACTTTTCCTTGACTGGAAAAAATAAAATAATTTTTCCTGATTTCCCTGATGGGCAGGGAACCCTGAAACATGCAAAAGTTCTTTTGGGGGATTTTGCTTTCCCTTTCTTTATTTTTGTGTTTGGACTTGGTTTGGACAGTGAGTGTATGCATGGCTATTGGCTAGTTACTGAGGAAGCTTTGTGTCTCCTGTGGTTGCTTACCCCACTTCAGCTGTCCGCAAAATTATAAACACGCAAAACTTCACCAAACCTTGCCAGCACACAAAAAAAATAATAATGTGAAAATATCTACTTTTACAGTAGATCACAGCGGAGAGATTGTATTCGCTGTGGGAACTCCTAATTGGCAACAGCTGGAAGAAAATAGGAACTGAATCACAACTTACCGGGTGCAAAGAACATGAGGTACATTATTAACCCAATCAGCGCCAGGTAGGAATAAGGTGATGGGCAGTAACCATGAGCCCATTTACTCTCGTGGTTTAGGAGGTACTCCGACGTACACAGACCAGCTGTGGACTGATTGCCACGTAGGGGATCAGCTACGAGACACGAGCCATTGTAGATTAACCCTGATTGAGTCTGGTAACAGAATCCACAGGACTCGTCGAGGCTACAGGCATCACAGTTACTGTGGGGATTGAAGATGATGTGAAAGAATGTGAGGAATGTGAAGAATGTGAAGAATGCAAAATTGACAGCTCTGATGTCAGAAGATTCAGAATTAAAACACAGTTTACATTTCAGCATTTTGACACTTTAACCCAATAAAGACGGTTTGATTTTGCTTTAACACGCATTTCCAATAGACCTTGCAACAAGATATCTCATGTGTAGTCTTCAATGGGTTAAGATAAGGTGAAATCTACATTTCATCATGGAGCTGTTGTTATAGGCGTACAAAGGGGGGGGGGGTGGTTTGGGTGTTCAAAAGTGGGGTGTTTAACACCTTGTTCTGACATAGGGTCTGATGTAGAGTAACACCCCCCAACTCCCCTTTTATGATGAAAATACTTCCCTTTTGTCCAAGGAAACATGTGCCTGACATGATATTGACTTGAAAAGTAGGAAAATGATAGACAAATGATTTGGGCTTACAATTTTTTTTGGTTGAATAAAATTAATTTCAGTATCATATACAGATATTATCTTGTACAAAAAACTAATCTGATTCATTGGGTTTATGCCAATAAAGTTTAATTTACCTACTGGTTACACTAACACTTACCTGTGAGTTCCACATATACTGGTATTGGGAATATCAACAAGTGGTGAACTTCTTGCAATTACTAGGAATGATACTGAGAGAAATAGGACAGACACTGCAACACCTGTAAGACAAAGAGAACAAAAAAATATGTGATAAATGTAAGAAGTTATTAGTATTTACTAAGTAAGCTTAATAGTGTGATCCATCTAATGATCCCCTCTCCCCACAATGTGTACTTGATTTTAGATTTATATCTGAAGACTGTTACAATTCATGGCTTTTCCCTTTAAAGTCACTTAATTGGCTTGGAACACATATAACATAACATTTTGCAAGATGTATATTTACCTCTACATATTTGAGATTGAGCATCCCACATGAAGCATCCTAGAAACTACACAGAGTTGAAATGATATTTTCAAGTTCAGACTGAAACATTTGGGTATTTCCCCCAGTATCTATGTTCATGTATGTGAGCGGAGGCTGTTGTAGATTACCACTGAAAGATGTTTGCCCAGACTCCGGAATTGTCATGCGTCTGCATCGCTGGTTTCTGCTTGCTTTTGTGCAAAGCTCCCTCTTTAATTAATGTTGTGGCAACTTAACATGACTCTTACCTATAAAACTTCCTAAGGTGAGTAGTCTTCTTCCAATCTTCTCCACTAGATAGACACCAATTATTGTGAAGGTGAAGTTTACCGAGGCCACTGCAGACGATAACCAGATCACGGTAGAATCATCCTCCACCCCCGCCATCCTTATGATGGAAGCACTGTAATACCTGTGTGAATAGAAAGTTAAAGTGAAATAGCAGGATTTGAAGAAGTCCTTACTTTGGGATAAGCCTGTTATAGATATGCTCTCTATCGATAGTACTATCAATAACCGGCTGATTTTGCGTCTTAGCGATATATCGATAGTGAATCTGTGTTAACGATATTAGCCGACAGACATCTATGTGTACTTTTATGAATCTTGTTTCAAATCCAAGACTGATTTCCATCATGGCAAGGGAGAGTATTATGGTTAACTAACATATTTTATATAGATTGTATGTTCCAGCATTTAAAGAAGAACTTCAAAATCGCATCAAAAATCGAATTGTTGATAGACCAAATCAGCTGTCAGCTGAGTAGACGGAGGTACAAGTACTGCAGACTATACATGTACACAACAAGACAACAGAAATAAACGTTACATGCATGTACATTCGACTCTAAAAACTGTCTTGCTTTACCTGAAAATATTGTGCTGATACTCTTCTCAGCGTGATATTTCCGTGAAATATTCTCCTCCTCACGCGTCTCCCAAGTTACCAGGCGACTTGACTAGGTTTTCCAGCCAAAAATATCAAAGCCAGATTATCAAAAATACAATTTATTTAGTCCCGCGAGATCATGCAGACCAATACATGATGTATCATTCGCTGTCCCCGCACCATATTCCTACCAGTGCATGAATCACACAAGCTGCTCAGCTGAGCATGGGCGTGTGAAATTACACATGATCGTCTAGCGCACACAGCTTGCAAAATGTGGCATTTGTGATCGTTGTTTTGTGTGGTCAATGTGTAGCGCGCCGCTTCATGGTGCACTGTAGAGATCTGTATCTGTGAGGAGGAGAATACTTCACGGAAATATCACGCTGAGAAGAGTATCAGCCCAATATTTTCAGGTAAGGAAGACAGTGTTTAGAGGCATTCTTTTACATACACAGACCTACAATACGTGTATTATTTTGATGGTTAGTTAATTCAGCCTATTTTTTGGCAATAATTAATTATCGATAATTATCGATATCGGTAAGGATTTTCTTACCGATATATCGGTAAAGAATTTCTCAACGATAACAGGCCTACTTTGGGATAAACTACACATACTCTAAATTCAAATACACTGTTCAAGGCTTCTGCTGTCTAAATTTCAGGGTCAAGTGTTAAGTTTCATTCAAATAATCACTACCAGTACTCACTGTGGTGGACAAATTTGTTGTATAGCTTTAATCAAGTTCTATCGAAGCACCAGATTAATTCAATACTGGTAAATGAATGTTAGTTTCTCCATAAGTAAATAAGTCCAAGGCAAATTCATCCAGATATTCCAGCTGGTGTATGTATTGGTATCTGTTTCACCCTATTTAGTTTTGGGGTCATTTTTTTACTTCTCTCAATCATGTCAAGGCCCTTACAGGGACCGTAAAGTCGCATCGTGGTGGTTTGGATGTGGCCCAGCTCGGGTAATATTCGGGAATGCCCGTATACTTTCAGAAAACGAGCGCGAACGAATTGCGTGCAATTCCCTATGCAGCACGTATTCACCCGAAGAAAGGCGAACTAAGCCCAACTGACCCTCAACGGCAATTCTGTTTGCAGCTCCACGATTGTTGTTACGCACCACTGAACTCTACACTATACGTAGCATAGAGTTTACTATTACGCACGGCCTTGCAATAGGGGCAAGCATAAGGTAAATAAACGTACATGGATTACGAGCGGCGCATCCCTTTAAAAGACTGTGTTCTTGATTTGCAGATTATCACAAGGGAAAATCAAAGAAACACATTTTCGATAATTGTACAGCAATCATTCATGTGAAGTGCTTATAACTCCGCTATGATGCTAATGTGAGGTCTTCTGTTCAGATGATTTACATGTTAACCTGTTGGCCACAGGAACAGGATATGGCATGTATCAACTTTATGGCATTATGAAATATCTACGGCAATACGTTAAAGTGGTTACAGGGCAGCATAGGAATTAACCCAGGGCGACGGGCGATTTAGCCCTTGGCAAAGCCCAAATCACCCCCTAAAATCCCCAAAACCCAATTCTTTGGGGCAACCATTTCCTTCAGAATCACCCTCGGATTTGCTACAAAAAATTTCACATTTTCTTTTTATTATGGCATTGAAACAATAATAATTAAATGGTTGCTTTTATGGATCAAGCATCGGCCAAAACATCAGCAATCTTTCATTGCATTCTTCAAATTTTGATTTGAAACAAAAAAGTAGCCCCTGTGGTAGAAAAATAGCCCCCCAAAATTCAAAAATAGCCCCAGGGCTCTCATAAAAAGCACCCTTGAAAAATATTAATTAATTCCTACCCTGTTACAGGGCATATACACAATCCACTTAAAACATTGTTCTTCTTTGGAAAATACACAACCAATCACAGATAATCATGTTGAATAGTTGAGTAGTAAACATTTGGGAATAAGGAACATGAAAAACAAACAGAAATACAATTTCCCATAAATCCATTGAAAGTCCAGATGGTGATTAATATCACAAAAGCAATAGACGAACTAAAAGAAACAACAATTGCAACAATATAAATTATAGAATACAAAACACAATCAAACTTTTGTACGTCCATGTAGTATATTTAGTACCAAATTAGCCTGCCATTGTATTTGCTGGTATAGTGCATGAATATACAAGCACTCAACAGCTGTAAAGGTCTGTTATTCTGTTAATAAACTTCACCATATGTCATGTCATACATAATCGCATAATGTAGAAAGCTTCATCCATAAAAGAACCAATACCTACACCCTTCACAAGACTGATCAGATTTGTTTTCTTAATTTATGTTATTGCAGGTAGGGTTTGCGCGGGCTGCACTTGTAGCCTTGACTTCAGCACAAAACTAGAGCAGTGTTCGACTGACGCGCATCGATGGGTTATGCCTCGCCAGTACACTTCCCATTCAATTGATAATGTATTTGAAAAGCTTCAAGTTGCATGTTACCATGGATACGCAAGACAATCCTATGATTGAATAAGCCCATGTGACCTTTTGACCACAGTAACAGTACAAATCAATAAGCAGATTCTTAAATGAGCTCAAATTTCGGACATGAGGCCTTGTGACCTTTGAACTTCTGACCTTTCAACTCCAAAATCAAATCAGTAAATTGAGATGCTTATAGTTAGATACTTCTCCCAAGTTACATCAAAATCGGACCAGTCAATACTCAAGTTATCACTCGTAACAATACCCAAATCAGAAATATTTAGCCTCGTGACCTTTGACTTTTGACCTTTCAGCTCCAAAATATAATTAGTATCATTGGTGCCTCATAATACACACTTCACCCAGTTACAAGAAATGCGAGCAGGCGTTCTGAAGTCTATCGCAGTAACGAGCCAGATCAGACATGTTGTAGGCCGGTGCTTTGACTTTCAGCTCCAAAATCTAATCAGATCATTGGGCCCTCATAATACAACTCCACCCAATTAAATTCAAATCGACAAGATATTGTTTAAGTAATCGCGGTAACGAGCCAAGATCAGACATACTTTAGGCGGTGACCTTTGACCTTTGACTTTCAGCTCCAAAATCTAATCACTTCATTGGTGCCTCATAATACATTTACTCCACCCTAAGTTAGCATCAAAATGCCGAGTAGCCGTTCTCAAGTTGATCGCACGGTAACGAGCCCAAATCAGATATATTTTAGGCCGGTGACCTGTTGACCTTTGACCTGTTCAGTCCAAAAATCTAAATCAGTTCATTGGTGCTCGAATAGTAATACTTGGTCTAGTTAATCAAATACCGATCAGCGGTTCTTAAGTTATGCACGGTAACGAGATCCGGTAACGGACGGACGGACGCACGGATGGACAACCCGAAACATGATGCCTCCGGCAACTTCGTTGCAGAGGCATAAAAAGAACACTTTGGTTGTGTGCTGCATATTACCTGCAAGAAAAAACGACAATTTAACCCGGGTGGAATTAAGTGTTACTTCAAATATGGAAGGCTGTTTGAATCACTCTGAATTTGGTTTGGAATGATTAATGGTCAACGAATATACGCAAAGCAAATGTTGGTTGCAAAGTGTTTTACAATAGTTTGCCTGTAAAAAGTGGTTTGTGTATAGAGTACATGTTGCTTTGACGGCATACTGGCAGTAGACCCACATTGGGTATGTAGCACACACATATCGGGGGGGGGGGTTGTTTTGGGTGTTCAAGCACCCCCTATTAAGTTTGGGGTCTTAACACCCCTCAAAACACCCCTTTTTTCTGAAAAATACCCCCTCTTCTTTCAACAGGGGAGGAGAGTGTTTTAAGAACAGCACGATTTTGGAAATATCAACCAGGGGCAAAAAATTGGCCAATAAAAAATTAAAACTTCCCAGTCATACGCATCAACCTCC
>JZLH01S0099410.1:8999-26230 GCA_001188425.1 Eucidaris tribuloides
AACAAACAACCGAGCACGTATTGTGCAGCGTTGCATTTGCTTCGTGTTACGTCCACTAAGCTTCGCGAACCGGCTCTCTCTCCAATGTCCACTGGTCCTTTTCGTGCGTCACTACTGATCTGTTGTGACATCTGTAGAAAAACGCACTAAAAACTTACCTATTTGATAAATTATTTTATGATTGATGTTAACACACTGTATATTTCTAAGGCGCTTGTGGAGGCCAGCGGTCCTGATAAAAGCGCTAAGTAAAAGGATTTTATTATTGGCTTATTATTATATTATTATTTTAATTTGTTATAAATTATTATATTAATTATCATTATTATATTATTAGTTATTATTATATCTATTATTATTATTATTATTATTGATTATATTATAATTATTATATTATTTATGTTATTAACCAACAACCGAGACAGTGCTTATTACCTTTAGGTCACCACCCAATTGAAATTGTATTTGCTCTGTTGATGCCGTTATTGATATGTCATTCGCCTATAAATCACGGGTAAAATACTTTCAATCGAAGATATGCATCTATAGTAATAGTGTAAACATTTAGCTGCACACGCCGCAAGCTCCACCCCATACAATTTTCTCCAGACCGACTTTATTTCATATCTCATGCGTGACATATAATCCTATAACCCTCCAGCTAGCAACAATAGAACAGTTATACTCCTCACATCTTTTGTTACTACAAATTAATCGGCTACAATAGATCAACATTTCACACAATACCCCTCTGACAGCCTTTTTAAGATCATAAAGTCATTGGCTATGTACAGAAGAGAAATATTTGCCATAAAAAATATGGCGTTGTGGTAGGCAATGTATGTATTAAGCAGCAAAAAAGTGCAAGCACATAACTCTGTCTATTGTCATTTGCCCAGGGTTACAGGATGATAACGTCACCGAAGAATGAGCAAAAATTGATTCGAAACGAATTTAGAGGTGGGCGTAGCTGGTACCAGAAAATGTTTTTTGGAAAATTGTTTAAAAATAATTATCCAATTTCACAATATTAGTGATTTGTTGAGTACATCACCAATAGCTATCACAGAAGTCAATAATGCTTGAATGTGCAGGGACCTCTTAAGCGTACCGCATTACACAGGATGTTTAAAGCGCCTATTACATTGTACTCAATAGTTATTGTTGCTGTTTGACATCAAGGAGAATCACAGTCATTTTTTATTTCGTTAGAGTGCTTCAAAACAGAGCTCAATAAATAGCAGTACAGCACATACAAACCATAAATGGTAGACGTAGCGAAAAAGAACTCAAACACTGCTTTAATTCTATAGGTTGTCGATAATCTCGGGAAGTAAAGCCATTTTCCTTTCAGCTTTAACTCTGAATTTAATATCGCCTTCAATGTTGAACAACTGTCCAATGAAATCTACCTCCTCCAGTATTTCTGATACTTTTTCTTAAGTTCTAACGAATAAATTAGTTCCTCACTGTTGCCAACAGCAGTATAGAACCAAACAAAACCATCGTTCGTATGGGTAATAGATGTGTGTGTATGTGTGTGTGGTGTTGTGTGTTGGTGTGTGTGTGGGTGTGTGTGTTGGTTGTGTGTGTGTGTTGGTGTGTTGTTGTGTGTGTGTGTGTGGTGTGTGGTGGTGTGTGTGTGTGTGTGTGCTGTGTGGGAGGTGTTTGTTGAGTTTGAGTTGATTTTTGATGTTTTATTATCCAATAAAAAAAGTATATTAAGCAGACAAAACATGCGAAACTGAAAGTTTACAAAGGTAATTAAACATGATAAAGGGACCAGAAAATAGCATGAAATGCTAATCGTGTCCTGGTACCACCTAACACCATACGAAGCACAACAATGAAATACAGTAATATACATATAATAAATGTTGAATACATACTAAGCCTACACTACATCTGGTAAATAATTCCTGTGATAAATACAAAGCTTGTATCTTAACTAATAAATGAAATGGATATCTAAACATGAATGTTACAAAAAATCAAGAACCTTGTTAAAAAGTAAAAAACCAATTAATTCACTAACATTTGAGATATCGTAAGATTTTACGGAAAACTAATGATAATACAATATAATGAATAAATAGAATAAATGTTGAATATCTTAGCTAATGATAAGTCTATTCTAAGAACATCTTATAAAATATATTTTTGATTAAACATAATCATAAAGTGCTTTGTATCTTAACTAAATAAACAGAAAAGGAATTATCAACCATAGTTTATAAAAGCAGAACCTGGTTTAAAACAAAATAAATTATTCCATTAAACATTATGAGATATTAGATTTACGAAAGCAAACACGATGGCCTCCTCCTGTAATGGATAGGGGTAAATCATGTCCAGACAATGTGTCCCTCTGAATACACTTGAAAATTTTCCACTGTGTAGTCCTAACTCGGCTAGCACACTCCAACTTTCTACTTTCCCTTTGTTCTTCCATATGTTCTATAAAACTGGCAGTAACTGAATTAGGGACTGCGGCAATTTACCATTCAAATAATTGATACATAAAACACAGATCAGTACTTTATGAATTTTATACACTTCAATAATTTACCTTCCTGAAAATATTGGTTTGAAAATGAGTCATGAATTGATCTAAAAGTAATTCTTATTGCCATTTTTTGGCTAGTAATAAACCACTTCATTGTCGTTTTCATAATTACTTTCCCCAACCTCATCCATATGTCATATGTTGTGGCATTAATTCTTATACAATAATAAAAAAGTATTGCCTGGCACCAACTGTCTTAATCTATATAAAACAGCCAACCTTTTCCCTGATTATCACCTATTAACCCTTCATATGAGCGTTTCCAAGTCAATTGTGTTGATCTATAAAACTCCTACAAATGATGCATGAAAAAAACATCAACACCGGCTATTCAGTCCCACATGCTACTTGAGGCACCGCTTAGTTATCATTGATGTCTTTCCCATCTTTAACAAATAATTAGTTTTTTAAAGAGATTCACTGTAAGATTATTCCACCTTCACACCTACATGGACGACGCTTATCAAGATGCATGTTAACCTAACCATCCATATCAATCAAGTTCAGTCTGGTAAAGTGTATGAAATCAAATTGGTATCATCGGCAAAAAGAACTAAAATTGAATTATTGTGTTGAATTTGGCAAATCATGTAATTATACATCAAAACATTAGGTTCGCCAACACGAAAGCCGTGAGGAACACCACATGATACATCTTTAAAGAACTCTATGTCCATCATTAATTCACTAAATTGAAATCTAACTAAAAATAATCTGTTAATCCTACTTTAAAGGCAACCTCATTATCCAATAATGTCTAATATTAACCAACAATATGCCTGAACAATGTATCAAAAGCTTTGAAATCTAGGAACATTCACCTAGTTGCACTGCCCTATCCAGGATTTAAGCACATTCATTAACCAAATTAATTAAAGACATTTAGTACATAATGTTTTACGAAATCCATATTGGTGCCTGTACAAAAAAACATCATCTTTCTAAATATCAAGAAGTCCCTTGTTCACTAATTTCAAATATTTGGCCAAAGAGGCCAAACACTGAGATGGTCTATAATTGCTGGACATCTCTTTCCTCCTTTTAAAATCGTGTAACTTTGGCCACCTTTCATTGGCCTCGGAAACAACCATCAAATGACTGATAAAAAATAAGCTAACGTTTGTGCAATTACATCAGGCAGCATCCTTTCAGCAATCGGGCTGAAATAATACAAACAAGCCACATAGCTTCTTACATCCAAGCTTACATAAATAATCTCTTAACCTCACAATCAGTTAAACTGTTCCAAATAAAAGAGGCAACTAATTCTATCACTAAAGAACTTGAACGTTACATCAATCATCAACCACTAACCAGTAATGATTAGCCAAATGGTAGCGCTCCAACATTACAAAAAGTCATTAAAGCCTTCTGAGATTCTTTAACTGAGGTTACAACTTCTATTACCATTATCATCAATACAGGCTTACACATGTACGTTTTCGTTTTAGCGTTCCACTCTCAATAGTATAATTGACTTGATGTTTTGCTGTATCACATTTATACAGTTTCAAATAATCACTAATAATATTCTCTTGCATTCCTATAACTTAGTTAAGAACATTTCTATATGTCTTATACTTTTCAGATCACTTCATGTAACTTGATTTTAAACTTTGGCCTATATCATTATGTTTTCTTTAATTGCTCTATAGGCTCTTATCGCCCATGGTTTATCATTCTTTCCTCCGGAAGAGTGACGATTATCCAACAAGTTGGACATATTAGATACAAATACTTAAATATATTGTACGACAATAAATTATAATTGCTTATTTACATCGGTACATCTCATATACTTTCCCAGGATCCATATTAAACTACACAAAACTGCTCTTCCATAATATTTAACACTTCTAAATGTAACTTCTCCTTGTGTTGCAAATTTATTGCACGTCTTCAAAAAGCAAATAAGAACGTGTCGTGAAATGTCAGTTACAATTGGAGCACTATGCGCTCTACAACCATATTTGTGTAAATAATGATGCAATTAAAGAACCTGAGTGGGTTTTAACCCCTGAGGGCTTAATCAGTGATGCATCCCCAAACATACTAAGATTAGCACATTTCAAATTTAATGCTCGGAATTTCAAACAATATTGAAATCGTCAATATATGACTTAAATAAAATTCACATGGCCGCACGTGGAATGCGGTGGATGAGTGGAATCAGCACTTACTTTCTCCCAGTTTTGATGAGCGCAAAACCGCATTTAAAACAAAAGGAAAGGTCATAACCAATAAACTGGTCATTCCAATGCGGCACCAAACACCACTCCTGAATCACATCCAAAGGATATTGAAGATGAATTTTAGAGATAATTTCACAGCACAGATGAAATAGTACTATAATAATCCGAATGTTAAAACATGGTGTTGCTGTGAGGGTGTGTGGTGTCAGGGGTTTGTGTGGGTGTGTGTGTGGTGTGTGTGTGTGTGTGTGGTGTGTGTGGTGTGTTGTGGTGTGTTGTTGGTGTGTGTGATGGGTGTGTGTTGCTTGTGTGGTGTGTGTGTAGGTGTTAGTGTGTGGTGGTGTGTGGTGCTGTGTGTTGTGGTGTGTGCTTCTGTGTGTGGTGCTGGTGTCGTCCGTGCGAGCGCGTGTAGAGTTGTGTCGTGCCTGTTGGTGTTTGGTGTAACGGAGCTGCGCGTAATGAATTCTTTTGCCATTGACTATTATGTATATCGAATTATTTATTTTTTCATAGAACGTTCTGCGTGGGTATGATATGACAACTAACTTGATCTCTTGGATAACTAAGACCTAACTGAATAATGCAAGAAGGCAGCGAAATAATTAGGTTGTAAAAATCATCAATAAGTTATGCGATCTGAATGAAAAATATAAATATTAATTGTAATCAATATTCCGTTTATTGCAAAAAAAGGCACAGTATATATGATATAAATATACTAACTGGTACATCAATTACACATTGGGATAGTACCCAGGTCCATGTCCCCCTTTCAGACACACGGCAGGACCCCGATTACATTACATGACAAAATACGATACACAAATAATAACCATGAAATTCAGATCATTTCCTGGCCAACTTCATCATTACGCAACATTGATCCAATGCCACTTGAACAACAAAAAATCATTTGTGTTTTCTTCAGACATATTTTGTAGCAAACCTATAAAATACCGCTAATATCCCACAAACCGCTTCATTTATAATCTCCTTTAACGTAAGAGCATTAAAGAAATCTGTTCTCTCATAAGTTCATACGGAAGGCCTTTACATCACGTCAAACTGTCCTGCACACTCCCTGCCCCATTCCCCCAGCCCTTTAAAACAGTATAAAAACTCGTCCATGATCCAACTTAATCCATAAGTTTGCCAACATTCGTGACCCCCCTGGTGGAAACTATTCGCTTGCGACCTGTTGGGAAGCCTTCAATAGTCACATGAGGTCCAAACCCGCCGTCACAAACGCCTCGAGGAGTCCAACAATACAAATTCGCTTCCCAACCAATATGAACTTGAGATCACTTCAGTAAACTCGAGCTGCTTGGCGTATAACTCCACAACTTCGAGCCGTCGATTGACGATTTCCCACTCTGCATGTGTAGTTTGGGAAAACCCTTTTTGTCCACATTCCAGCGTATCAACAATGTATCTTCTTCCGTATTTTTTTCGGCTGACTCGTCTATCAATTGTTTTTAACATGCCGTAATTATAGTTTGAATATTGTCAATTTCAGTAACTGCACTACGTAGAATCCACCAACATCCATGATACCACAGATCATCTCCCAAATATAGTCAAGTTCGAAGTTGACCAATATTCCCAAGTCAAAGATAACAATCTTTGTTCTCCATAAAATCGCTGTACTTCACTATCTGACTCGCTGAAGCCTTGATATGACAAAGTTTAGTATTGTCTCAACATAAGATTACGAGGCGCAATTATGCTTAGGATTGCCGTTTTGGGGGCCGAGGTCTGGTTTGTCTACACTTCATCACATTTCATTGTATTTGCATGATGTTTGCCGATTATGTAGTTTATTTTTACATAGAAGGTACTAATATATTTGTTAAGACTGGATTCAACCCGATCGCTCTCTATAACAAACAAAATCGTGAAATAAGGCCCAACAAAGGAATTAAATTTTAAGAAAGATATCTATTTCTTGTTATCAGGATAATTGATTTGATAAACCACCCCCACCCACTTTTATAAAATGATGTAATATTTATGCGCTGGCCCTCCTTGTCCAATTCCCAAATATTTTATGGCTGGAAGAATCTTTGTGAATCGTTTTAAACCTCCAAATACAGTAATCATGACATTGCGATAGTAAAGCATAATATGACTGTCGCAATTGTAAATTCTGACATTGCGCGTGATCATTGATAGGGGTCCATCCCGATTTCATTTCCTCCAATAGCAGAGGCCTTATCACAATCTAATTGTCTCTGACGCACCATATGCCTCGTTATTGGGAAGGGTGCACGAAGATAGCCGACTAGTTGCTTACATGGGAGAACCCTTCAAACTCCCGAAGTATATCATCTCAATAATCTTCAATATTTCAGAGGCAAGATTTCCATTTGACACCTGTATGGTTACCTATTCACCAGTCACGTATTGCGGGAGTTGCCATTCTTCGTGTCCACAAGACACACGTGTGGTTTGTTGTTTTGTATATGTTTTTGTGGTCATTAAAAACCGAAGTAAGTAACACTTTAGTTTAATTCGAAAGGACCTTTTAAGTTAATTGCAAAAGTCGTCAACAGGTATTACCCATTTTAAAGGAATTACGTTTTCTTGAATTATCCTAAACATAGTCTAGTTAAATATCATCGACATATTTCCAGACCCTCGCTTGTCGCATTCAGACTAGCTGTTAAAACACATGTTAATCATATAGTCATATAATGTGAAAAATCATAAGACTGCACAAACACAACTAGCATTGAAAATCTGTAAAAAACGAGTAAATTTATATTGAACGATAGTCCAGAAAGCCTTTATGCAATATTTTCTGTCATGATTCACACAATCTGACTAATTATAGCACACATTACACTCATGCTCATAATTATGGAATATTTTAAACAACATATTTAAGAATTGATATTTTTCGTGAAACTTGTCAACTTTTCCACTTTCTCACTTGGGCCCCGTAAATTAAAAGTCTTGCACATTCATGAATCCATAATCAGTGCAAACTGATGGTTTGTAACAAGAGAACTGAACAGGCTCTTTAATGATAGCCAAATATCAAGGAGTATACTATAATCCAAGAGAGATATCAACGCTCAACAGTTGAGGTTGCAGAACTTTGAGGGGTTATGTATGATAAGGTACAAATGGTGTTAAAGGTAAGGAGATATGCCGTAGTTATACGAAAACGCGTGAGACATGCTCATTGTGTTGCAGTAAAATGTCGAAATCATTTTAATTTTCCCCTCGCCGTTAAACGACGGGGAAATGATGACAAGAACCAAATGATGCTGAAAAAATACCAACATTTACCAGAACACTGACTTTCATCTCGTTGTACCTCTAACGATGGACAGGCACTATCCTATTAAGAACTTCTTTATAGTTGCAAGAAAAACAGAGAATGCTTGCAGTGAATCGCCGTGATGAAATGAACCTCCAACAAACAGCTACACACGAATTTGCTTGTTACAACGTTTTCGCGTAACGCTCGTCTACAAGAGGGAATCGGCTTTGACCGGAAACTTGAAACCTCAACAATGCCCTTTATTCTCCGATTCATTAAACGTAAATTGACGGCTGATGTTCCAATCCTGTTCTTTTAACATTGTGGCGTCTCACTTATTTAAAAATACATTATTCAAGATAATGAATGTTTATGAGTCAATGGAATGTTTAATCATATCACGAATAAAAATTTGTTACATGAAACGAATGAATAAAATATTCTATTATTTAGTTTTAACATTATAAAGAAGTTTTTGTCAGTTCATTTAAGATTGTAAAGGTGAAAATATAGCCATAGGCCCCATACATTCTATTATCTTCTGGCTATCACAAACATACGGGTAGTTGCGGGTTTCACAACACCACCTCCTCCCCCCTCCTTTTTCCCCGGAAAATACCTCCATTTTTGTCAAAAAGGGGGTGTTTTATAACCAAATAATTTTGCTGCGGCGAAAATTAAGGCCTGCATTTTTTTTTTTTTTTTTTTGGCCACTGAGTCATAACATTTCGTGTTGGAGGACCGGGAGAAAATTTGACCCTCGGTCTTGGGAAACATTTTTCGGAAGTTGAACCGTTTACACCAAACTGCTTCCGGCAGCAGCACTCAACACTCAGCTACACGCTGGTACAGGCAAACCCCTGGTGCGCTGCGAACTCATTTGATTTTTTACACTGCCACACAGAAATGGTTGGTTCAAGACCTACATTCTAGTCTAAATGTAAAAAGCTTGGCTCGCTTGTATTTTTCTTTTTCAACTTTTTGAAGCACCTACAAACTACCCATTGAATGCAATTCGGCCCTTCATGTTACATACAGAACAGCTATCAAACGTTACAGCCATCAGCCCATGCCCTCAACGATTGTATATTACAATTCAGGCTTGTGAAGCAATGCGCTACCAACAAATGGTCGACATCATGAGCACTACATACATACGATGCTTATTCTATTGTATTTACATCTTAAAAGGGCGCTGCTCAGAACAAATGTAGTGTTTTGAGTAATCTCTTTCAACATTCGTTATTAAAAGATTGCTTAAAATTACTGGCAACAATTATAAAATGCATATATTGTTTTAATTATTGAATTTTAATAGATATTAAGAAACATTCACATAAAGATCGTACGTGATGTAATAACCATGTTATTTTTATCTAAATTGAAATACGCAAAACTGATATTAAGAACAAACGAAGTCGAACGTTACTTTATAAAAGTCAAAAATATCATATCATTAAAATAATCATTATATTCAAACCCATGAAATACAATGTCACGTAGATCCAACGCATGATATGTGTCAACTATCCGAATGCATTAGCAGACGAAGAATGAAACATTCTCCTGTTGAATAAGATTGCAGGTTTCCGAGCTCGAGTCTTCCTCAAGTGTTTTCTTTTTCTCCCGTTGAACCCTCTATTAAGCCCTGGGCTGAAAGCAATAAGCAAACATTCTGATACCCGAATAGAATGTCGGCTACATTTGCGTGATCCTGCGTTTTTTCACAATTCGTTGTGTTATACAGCGAAAGAGGCAAGTGTGCCAATTAAAAGACAATTTAATCCATTTCTACGCTAAGACTCTTTGATTTTAATGATTTGTTTTGACGTTTTTCGTGCGTGATGATTTCACAGTGGAGATAATCTCACCTCTTATCGGTTCAGTCCAACTTCGTAATTTCAATCCAAGTGCATATTGCAGCGTGCTAACCTCCCTACTAAACAAGTATGAAACATACACTAAACGCACTGCATTTTGAAATGAAGGGTTTTTCTAATAATATAGGATGATTTCTCGCAATGAATTAATTATATACAAATAACAAATTATTTGGAAAAAAAAACAATTACATTCTTTCTCCTACTCTCCAAGCTGAAGATTTCAAATGCAGGCGCACAGCCACGAGCAGAGGGCTGAACAATACAAATTTAACATCTTTTCGCCTCCTTATAGGTGGGGTTAATTCACACTAGATCGCGTAACTCGGTTTCAGCATTTCCGTAAAGACTGTTTTGATTGCTTTGGAAATGACTTCCAAAAAAAACAGAAAATATCAGTATCTCCTCTGAAGGCGGTCCTCAGAAGTAAATACCACACCCCTGCGAAGAAGGAAGCCCTCCTACTCATAAGACAGTTAAGTAAGAGTACGGGCTACTTATAAAGATGAGACCTTCTCTCCATAATCATGTAATCCAACTGTACTGAAACGAGCATGCCAGTAAATTTAGGAATGTTTGTAACAAATTAAACGCCTTCAGAAGATTAAGAAGAATAAGAAATTAGTAACTGAAGGGTCTATAAGCTAAAATATTGGCGTATCGCTTCTTACTACTGTCCTTACGCGAAGATAGGAGGGCACTTGTTCTTCTTTCGCCGGATGTAGTCTTCTTTCAGAGTAACTTGGCATTTTTGTTTGTTGAAAAGTCTTATTCAAACTCAATCAAAACTGTTTACGAGAAGTTAGTGAAGGCCCAATTAAACTTCATGCAAAATTGAATTCCACCCCACCATAATATGGAGGCGAAAAATGTTGAATTTTATGTTCGGTCCCTCTGCCATGGGTGCGCCTGCATTTGATTACTCTCGCGCCTTGGAGAAGAAAAGGAAACGATCTATTCATTGATTTTCTTTCAATTAATCGTTATTCCAAATAATGACTCAGTCTTGACCATCATTATAGAAAACGGCCTTCAACTCAAAATGCATCGTTATAGTGTATGTTGCAATTAGTTTTTTTTTTTTTGAGTATAAAGGAGGGAGTATTTGTTTTTACTTCTGCTGCTGGTCTACACTACCGTATAAAGACGTAACTGCGACAACTATTAATAGGCTTGATATCATTTTTTACTACTGATGCTACCTTATTGTGCTACTACTACTACTTCGCTACTGATACTAGTACTACACCAACCAACACACCCACCACCACACTAAACCTAACTACAATACTACTAGTACTACTATACTACTACTATAACACTAACACTAACTACTACACTACTACTACTACTAGCAATACACACTACTACTACTACTCATACACTTACAATACTAGTGTTTTTTTTTCTTTATAACTCCTTTCTTTTAATACACACATTAGTAACGCCCCATCTAACTTCTCGTGTCATTCCTCACATTTACATCTATATTAATTATTTCTCCCCAACCTGATATTGTAAATCGTTGATTCGATAATTCGATAAATTACATATGCTCAGAACACGTGACCTCCTTAACACCTCTAAAAGAAATCCATTTGATCAGGAAATCTCTACGTTAGCCGGTGCTCGAAAGGTAATCAATGCGCGCCGTGGCATAACTAACGATACGTTAACCGATGATAGGCCACCAATGCAGTCATAATATTAACAGTCGAGCAATCGCAAGAAATGCTTAGTTTGATTCTGTAAATTCGTGACAAAGTGGAAGATTTGAAGACGAATGCATTGCTGAGTATGATTCATGATTAAGTTTTGAAATGTTCAGATGGGCACCCTAAACTTTCCATATCAGCCCTAGGTATAATGATGATAATGACGGACACGACGAGATGACTATGATGGATGATGATGAATGATAGTGATGATGATGATTGATGATAATAATAATTAATAATAACATAATAATGAGTCTTATTTACCCAGTAACGCACTTCAGTCGATATGACTGATCTCCAGCGGCCCTGCGTGCGTCATAAACGATTATTTATCCCTTAACTGGTCTAGAATCCGAGCGCTCTGGCTAGAAAAGTAGAAGTACCATTTTAAAATCCTTTGTATGAACACCCGAGCGCCGTGTTTCCGTTTACAACCCTTCTGCGACCAAGCAAATCTCAGCAATAATGCCAACCAAAGCGAATAGTGAAGATCTACACACGCTTGCTGTTAGTTATGAGCAGAAGCATGAGCGGTCTGAAACAATGATTCTGTCACTCTCGGTTGCCCACACCACTGCAAATCACTCTATACTACTTGGTGTAGCGCCACTGAACTCTCAAGCACAGAGTTCAGTGCTACACACGGCATTTCAATTACGAGAGTAGACCGAGAGTCAAGCATATGAATCAAATCCGACATGTTTGCAGTGGCGTATAAGCCAAAAATTAATTTGTAAACTATAGGCCTAATAATAATTACATAACTACAGAAGACCAAAGGAAATCTACATTAAATAACACGTGTTTCATTTTACAATGTTCAAATTTCAAAATGATAGAGAAGATTAATAAAAATATCACAGTTCTTACTACCCTACTATCTTGCACCGGATACTACTACAGACAATCTACTTACTGTACTACGTACTACTACTAAGCTAGTACGACTACTACCTACACTACACTACTACTACTACACTAATTTATACACTACACTTACAACTACTACTACACTACTACACTGCCACTACAACAACAACAAACAACACTACTACTACTTACTATACTAGTACACATGTTCACTACTACTAATTACATCATAACAATGATGACGAGCTGATATTGATATAAATAATAAAAATAATATTAGGAAGAGAAAGAAAAGAAAAGAAAAGAAAAGAAGAAGAAAAAGAAGAACTATGCAGTTTAATAATCAACAATCTTATTAAATCTCATTGCCTCAGAGTTTCCACTTAAAACTACTTTCAAAAATACAAATAAAATAGTATACTACTGTCTGCTAACTACTAATATAATAAAAACATAATAATGAAATAATAATAAAAAAAAAATAATAATAAAATAATAAATAATAATTATGATAATAATATAAAGAACACAGTTATAATAACAATCTTATTAAAATCTTATGCCTCAGATGTTTTCACTTATAATGTTTCAAAATGAGTCAATGTATACTATAGTATCCTATTTTTACTTCTACACTAAACATACAATAAATGAAATAATAAGAAGAAGATAAAATTGTAATACTAAATACTAAATAATAATACTAATAACTTCTGACTTCTACCGACGACCGATGACTACTACTACTACTTACGAACGACGACGCACACGACGAGACGTACTACGACTACACTACTACCTACTTACTACTACTGACTATCTACGACTACTTGACAACTGCTACTAATATATAATGAAAATTTAATTTAATTATATAGATAAAAAATATTATTATTATTAATTCATTATTATTATTATATTATTATTATTATATTATATTAATTATATTATATATTATTATTATTATTATTATTAAGTATCCATCATTAAATACTAAACCAATACTATTACTACTACACTGATTAAATATATAAATGAAAACAAAGAATAAGCTACTGTAGCTAAACTTATAATCAACAAATCATTCAAAATAACAGTTATTCGCAGTTAGTTCCCCTAATCCGTATAATAATACCTAGCTAATACTACTTCGTAATAATAATAAAAAAAAATAACAAAACTATATTACATGTATAAAAACTGTGATCGGAACTATATGCACATATTGGCATTGCCTGCTCCTCCAGCACACACTCACACCACACAACACACACACACCTCACACACACACACACACACACACACACACACACACACATCAACCCACACACACACACACACACACACACACACACACCACACACACAACACACCACACACAAACTAATGGATGACATGTACTTCTTAGACCCTACATGTGTTCCACTTTTGTTTTTTCACTACATTTGATAAATAACACGCAGTAACAAAACAAAAAAAATAAGTGAGACTTTGTGTCTCAAACTTGGATGTAATTCTCCTCTTCCATGACGTGAGTGAGCAAATACCACATTTGGAAGGCAAATGGAATCAAAGCATCGACTCGAAGCCTCGAGAGATGAAGTGTTACCATATTATCAGTATTAGCTCAGGCTTGATTGCACATGTTGTGCAGTAATCGTGGTGCGGATATTTGCATGCGCGCAACCAGCTATAATGTAAATCACGTAGACTCTACTATCGCTATTGAGCTATATTGCTGATAATTGCCTTCCAAGGGTTAACGGAAACCGTGCGACCGCGCCTAGGGCTCGAAAAACGCCGCGACCTTCCGCACGTGATGCCGGAACGCTCTATCTAAGCTACGCCGTAGATGTATATAATGCATGTAATGAAGAGGCTACGATAAGGAAGTGACGATGGTATTAATTCACGCCTAAAATAACTATTTCAATGCTTAAAATCAGCACTTTTATATGCCGTTTTGCGCCATTTGAAGAGCCCATTAAAAATATTGAAACTCGACTCTCAACCAGTTTCTCCTACAGTACAGTACATATCATGTATTGGTTACCACCGTTTTTGCAATCGTAAAAATAATAAAAAATCGAACTGACCTGACCCAATTCTCAACATTCCACTGAAGGCAACATAACTATATTTTTTAGACCTACATAAAATCTTCTTTGAAGATAATCAAGATCCGATCTTGAATCTCTGTACATAAATAGTTCTGGCACTCATATGCATATGAAATATCCATGTAAACGTTTTACATAAAAGCAAAACCATTACGTTAATCAAGTCCTTAGGAATCAGTGAATACTGTAATTGAAAAAAAAATATAAACAGCTGCATCTTCATCATTAAAAGTCCTTATGGTATATTACTGTATTTCCCACGTGCATACACTGTTACAATTCAAATGTATCATTCTAGCAGCCCACTAAAAATTGAGTCAGTCTAAAGTTGCTTTCTGTACAAATATCCTTTTGTCACTGAGTATATCTTGGTTATAACAGACACAAAATTTCGTATCCACGGCAGACATATTTATGATATTCACCTCCGATAAAGCGACATTTCAACATGCATGTTTCAATGTTATTTTTTGAACAGTTACACGTCGAGGATCTCTCTATTCCATGCTACATGACACACTGTACCCCATCATTATCGATGGTAGAGCTCGAGTCGACCGCTTGAATCATTTTCTTCTCCATTCTTGAAAACATAATTCGTAGTTTTGGTTTCAAGATAGGCTGCCAAAAAAATTAAAACATGTACTGTCTCATAAAGATTTACAGAATGAACAATCGAAAAAGATTTACAACAAGCAATAAGTCACTTACATAACATTACGTGTTTTATTTCATTCAGCATTGGGAAAAAAAAAATCATTTAAATATGCTTAAAACACTTCATAAGAATTCACTGATGGCATGAATAGTTAGCTCTGCCATCCTTCCGCAATCTATCACACACTCGCAATTAAGCCCGCATGACATGTGAGTTGCATTAAAATGGTATTTATCTTAGTTAAACATTATTGACGTAACTTTAATCTTTGCACCTTGAGTCCACGAATTTATCAAGCCCATAAAAGTTCCTGTACGAAAAGCAAATGCTCAGCAGGGTGGTTTTTTGCGAACAAATGCAATCCATCCTTATGGACTTAAATTAGATACTGATCAAAACAAATACAAGAAATTGGCCCCATTAACTAAACATATGTATGAACCTTGACCTCTAAAATTGAAGAATAAATTCTCCCACTAAAACTTTTCATTAAAAGAAAATCACCAGCCGTGCCACTCACAAACACACACGCACACACACATCCACGACACACACACAACCACACACACACATCACACAACACCACACACCACACATCACTCTCACTCCACACACTCACACACACACCAACAACACACACACACACACACAACACACACACACACACATCACACACACATTCACACACACACACATCACACAAATAAATTCCCCTTTTAAATAACCATCAACTTTTTAAATGAAGAATTGGAGAAAAATTATTTGCAGTGTTCTACACGTCATTTACTAACTTCTGTGTGAAAATGTGATTGATCGCAATCCATTCCATGATGGGGTACTTATGCAAAATGCTCACTATTGTAAAAAATTTGCAAAGGGTCATTATTGGAACCTTGGGATGGCAAGATTGATAAATGTGTTTTCTGGTGAATGATCAGCCTATTCATACCTAATCGTTTGACCCTTTCATCTTCCCTGACACGTTCACATATCTTAGCGGTTCAGTGAGTGGCTCATTTTTTAAAACATATAAATCAGCCATCCAAGTTGAAATGTTGAATCCATTAAGTTTATTAGAGAACTTTATATTGTAATAGTTGTCAGCAAAATGTTACAACATATATTGTTCAGCAAAATGTATCATCACATGATGAATAAAAAATAAGACGTTGTTACCATGTCATTGTTGCGTAAGCACACTTTATAAATTAAGCGAAAAATACTCTTATTTACTGTTATTTTGGCACAAGATCTGAATCCTGGGACTTTTGAAAAGTGACATTTTGTTAATTTTATACATGCTCACTCATGCATGACATTTTCACACAGAAGTTAGTCGAATTATTTTGCTCGAACTCGTTTCGTTAAAAATTATGGGGAGTTACTTTTTTGTGTGTTTATACTATGCCCGAATTATACCAACAGATATAGTTCACTAACCCTTGACCGTTGACCTTCAACCTTGCTCACTTGGCAGAAATGATTGGAATCAGTTTTCAATGTAGGCACAACATTACCACAATCGCAAATACTTTTAAACGGTACTGCTGTGTAAATTTCAAAGTCAAATCCTTCTGTTGTAAAATTCCCATCACAAATTGCATTGTCATTTTTTTGTGTTGCTTTTTATGGATTTAATTCCTTTCATGATCATACCGTACATACTCATTATTTGGTAAATGGTTTTTCTCAAGTAAACAAATTTAAGACAAATCTATCCACCCTAGGTATACACTATTATAGTCAGTGCATATATTGGTACATGTTTCAACTAATTTGGGACCAGAGCACTTTTGACGCGTCCCAACCACTGACCTTTCATTGGCCCCCCTATAATTGTTGAAAAAAATGGTATGTATTACGCTGTGTTAACCCTTTGGGCACGACGGAATGGAACAGAAGCCCAGAACAAAACACATTCAGAGATGTCTGGCTTCCACATAAACGAGGAAAATGTTG
>JZLH01S0099417.1:53701-64155 GCA_001188425.1 Eucidaris tribuloides
AATGTATTTGCATGTATGTAATGTAGTGTTTCTTAATTATCTGTGCTTATGTAGTTTGTATTTTTTATGATGAATGAAATAAAATTGAATTTGAATTTGAATTTGACATATCTCTATGATGCTTGAATATTAATGGATATATTCTGACTAGCATTTATCCGATTATAAATCGTAAGTTTTTATAATATTATTTAATTAATTGAAACGTGTAGAAATAAATTAATTCATTTAATGTATGAATTGTGTGTTTCATTGACCATCAAATTAAATTGTATACATATATCTGTGCCCCAGTTTCAAATATATATTTCATTTGTTTATCTCTCTTTCGTTGTTTGATATCCAAAATTCATGTCAATGAAAGTATATTTTGCCTCTGCATACTATTTTTGAACGGTTTTTAATCCCAAAGCAAATAAAATGATTAACAAACTTTGCTGCAAAATATCATCTTGGCATTTTTTTTTACCGATACGTATAAAAGTGAATTAATTCCTTAACAGAAGTTTAAAGAAAGAAAAAATCCGTTCTTTAAATATGTACCTTTTTCGTTCTATCTTTGGGGGCACCGGGTTCATACCCCTACCTGCCCGTATAGCGATCAGGCCTTGCTACCAATGTTCAAGGTGAATGGTTCCTTTAACATCCAAACAAAGCCATTCTTCGGTGAAATAATCATCAGGAGGCTGTCTCGTTCAATATATCACTTTAAGTCTACCCGCATCATGGACATTAAGGTACGTGCTGTGCGCAGTATATAAGAAACTTAGCATTGAGGACAGATAAATATGCCTCTACATTATTCATTGGCGCACGAACCCTCACCGTAATTGAAAAATCTGCCCATGTCGAGTTGCTTTTGCATTTTCTGGCGGCCAGGTTTATACGGCGAACGAAAACAACCCTCGAGGTGGACGCAGCTGAGGCGATTTTTTTCTTGTAAATAGGTTCTACGTTTCCTAGCAAAGATTGTTTTATTAAAATGAAGCAGGTGCATTTACATTTGAAACGGTCAAACCTTTCACCAATACTAACTGATCAATGTCAGCCGTTTTAATTTCAGGAGTTCTAGTGTAACTATGGAAAGGAAAATGAAATCTGCCTCAATTTCAAATTGCACACATTTTTGTTTAATTATGTATCTATGGGTCATATACTCTACATATACTGTGTCATCGTAGTTACAGAGACAAACTCAATAATTACAAAGTTATCCATCAATTCCTGTTTATTCAACAATATGGTCACCCATTGTATCAGTTCGACACCATTTTTAATCAGTCACACGATCATTAAATGTCCGTCATCCAAATTCATTAAATATAACATTGTAATAATTATAACAACAATCTCGCCAATCCCCAATGTTGCTACTGGGCGAAGGGACAGTTACTACGTGGGGGCACAAATCAGTAACACAGCATTGATTTGTATACCTGTACTATCATATTTTTCATTAGAATAAATGAATTGTTATTGCTTGAGTAAGTACACAATATTACAAATGGATATTGCATTCCATCAGGCTTGTTGATTTCAAACATATATTACATTGCAACGGTAGGAAAAAAAATCAAGTTAGTGAATTTATACCGCAGTAAATTTGCCATGTTAGACTTATAAACCACATTTGATAAATGAAACCTACTCATCCATAATTCTCTTTGATTTCAGTGCAGTAGACGACATGCCTGGATTCAGTTTAAATGGAGGGAATATGCATGTTTTATCGTGGATAAAGAATAAATACCCATTTATCTAAAGCCTGTTTTAAGGCAATATACATTACCCGAACACACACACACACACACACACACACACACACACACACACACACACACACACACACACACACACACACACACACACACACACACACACACACACACACACACACACACACACACACACACACACACACACACACACACACACACACACACACACACACACACACGTATAAGTATTGATATTACGAAATTTGATGAAGGTTTCGAAATGACATGTTTTGGTGCGCTTGACTGTAACGATTTTACGCGGAACCGGAAGTACACATCCCAAGAGCGATCGATCAATATCGGTATCACGAGTGATATCGCTTGAATATCGGCTATATGCGATAGGGAGAATTAAACTTGGTGTGACTATCTCGATAAACTGAGAAATAGCCAGAGGACGGACGCATTTCCTGAATTAAGAACGTCAATCAGATCGTCAATGAGAAAATAAGAAACTCTAAGGGATTCAGCGTTAGGTTTCCGTGGCAGTATGCCCGTTGCTAATCACTGAAAATATCGCTTGACCAATCAATCATTTCTAGAAATGTCACTATATTTTGATACTAATACTTCCACTTGTGCAGCATCATGTCCCAAGATATTTAAAACTGAATTTAGTTGATTTGTATTTGAAAAAGGAAAATTAGCATATTTATACACACGTATGTAGCATGTCACTAGAAACACATAACTCTAACTGGAATTATGCATCAACCGATAGCCTACGGGAACCGGATGTACTGTTTTAACTCTATAGGAATGTAAGTATCTCGAAATGGCTCGATACAACGATTAGAAAATGTCAACTAACAGACATGCAGGAGATCACGCGATAAGTAAAAAAAAGAAAAAAAAATCGTTAATAAACAGAGTTGAAACAAATGTGGTTGAAAGAAACAAAGCAAAACAAACCAAGGAGGACTACGGGGTTGGCGGAGAAAAAACAATATGTATATGAATAAACTGTGGCCGCCACTCGACATAGTTGAGCCCATGCCATTTGGAAATTATACTTGAACCTGAGAAAAGTTATCAGCAACAATATGCCATTTGGTCGTTTGTTCCTTCAAAAGCATAAAATTAATCTATAATCATAATAGAATGTGTAAATAATTGCTAGTGAAAATTGTTATCATTATATGTTTCAACTTTAAAATGCCAGCCCGTCGCAAATTATAAGCATGTTATTGGGGGCTCATTATAGGCAATTAATGTTTTTTGTTATTAGGGTGTGTTGGCTTTAAGTCTACATTCCTGTTGGTTGAAAATTAAATCACGGAGGAATACACTAGCCGTGAACACACACACACACACACACACACACACACACACACACACACACACACACACACACACACACACACACACACACACACACACACACACACACACATACACACACACATACACACACACACACAATAGCATACACACATGCACACACAGAGACACGAAACTAATGTTGTTTTCTGTATCACGTATAATGCACAATCATTACGGTCATTGCAGCTGCGGGATGTTTTATGGTCAAACTCAAAATGCATTACTTTGATTCATCTGACCTTCACTTCGGTGAAATGTAAGTTGATATGTACAATCATTGTGAAGTGGAAAAAAAATATTTTGGTGAGAAATGGGTTAACTTAAAGCCCAAGTTTAGTTTTGGGGAGTCTGCTCTTTCTGATTAGCTATACCTCATATAACCTTAACACCTAAACCCTTTGGGTGTTTTAATGTGAAATATAGTCGAAAATCTTGCGGTACCCCCCCCCCCGAGATTTTTCACTAATTAGTTTACAGAAAAAAACCCGAAAGACATTCAGAATCTGTTTTTGGTGTGATATGACCTTTGGGCATAAAGCTTTCAAATAAAAAAGAAATCCCCAAAACTAAACTTGGACTTTAACCTTTTCTACAGTTCGACTGAGAACTAACTCCCACCTTCGTTGTTAAAAAAAATGAGGAAAATTTATGGTGCACCCCACAAAGTTTGGTTACAAAAATCCATATTTTTGTGACGTAATCGCGAGAATGTGCTCTTAAATATTTTTGATGAATTTTGGCAGGTATTTGGCTCAATTTGACAAAAAAGTCCGATTTTTATTAATATTTTGTTATCGGTGAGACATATATCACCAACGTACTGATTAGTTTGCTCAATCTCTTATCCAGAGTGCTGTATTTAACTAGACGGCAGTTGAAATGGAGAATAGAATATTGGCCTTTTTTGATGAACAACTGCTTACTTTAGTTATTTATTAAATTGAATTTCGATCGTTCGGTATATCGTGTATTCCCAAAACTAATTATTTCTCGGTAATGCCAGCCGACGGGTAAATAAAACATGTTCTGGGGCCACATCTCCTTTCCCGCTTCCTCAGAAATTGGAATAATTACCGTAGCGTGAACTACGTTATGACGTGTGACATGTCAGACTCGGATTGATAAATAAATAAAGAGGAAAAGAACAACAATTTATACAGTTATCATTTGGCCTTTTAGATCCACCTGCAGTTTGATTCGGTCATATAGAAGCTACGCTAGAGGTAAAGTTATAATGACCCCTGACGCTATGTATACTTAGCAAAAGCATCCGAAATTAAATCACAATATATTCATATATCATTCCCAAATTAGATGTTAGGTGTTTTTTCCATGTTTGTTTTTCATGCTTCATAACGTGTACATATACATCCGAATTCTTCATTATTCAATTAAAAAAAACACACAAACCGCCTGCTAAATCTGGGATAAATTTGCGAATGCTACAAGTATCGGTATTGATCAACAAATGCCGTAAACTTAAAGTGCAAATTTAGTTTTGGCCATTTTTTTTTTTATTTGAAAGCTTTATGCCCAAAGGTCATATTACACCAGTAACAGATTCCAAATGTCTTTTTTTCTTTTTTTTATTAATTAATGAAAAATCTCGGGGGAGGGGGGGGGTTGCACCCCCAGATTGTCGACTATATTTTACATTATAGCATCCAAAGCGTTAATAAGGTGTTAAGGTTATCTGAATTATACCTCATCAGAAAGATCAGACTCTGATCAGACATTCTACATTAAATTTTGAAATACGGCGTAGGCAAGAATTTTGACCAGTTAACATAAACAACATAAAATGACTCTCTCGTCGATCTACTGTTTAATATCTGCATATAGTGGTAATTGGCTACTGAAAATGAGTTTTCGTTGCAGGTGAATATGTTGTGAAATGATTTAAGCTCCACCATCTGATGGGTTGCGAAAGTCCATACCAAATATCCAGTTTTGTACTTTCAACATTCTGAAAGATTCAAGAGAGATCACGCGCATACTGCTTTAATCTCCCTATCGCATATAGCTCTCCGAATCTGAACGTATATGGCGCTCTAATTAATCTTTTTTGACGCCATTATTCTTGTGAACATAAACTTACCGGTTTAAGCAAGCTGATACAATTGAAGCTAATAATACTTGTGATCGTGTTAAAATCTTTCATTATATATCTTGCGAATAATATTTTTCAGTGCGTTCGTTCATGATAACAACCTTCGGCAATTTAGGCCAATACGGAGCCCACCGGCATCCTCACACACCGGCGTTCGCGTTCCGACTTGGTGGTGTGCGTGGTAGCATTTCTCTCTCATGGGGTAAACATTCGCGCTTTCCTGGCGAGAGTTTGAGTTCAAATTCCGGTTGTTTACCGTAGTAGGACACATTTCTTCTACTAAGAAGTCCTTTCAATCTGTGACCACAAAACATTCTCCAAATTGTTCATCAGGTCAATGCCATGTTTGCTCGCGTATAAGTATTGATATTACGAAATTTGATGAAGGTTTCGAAATGACATGTTTTGGTGCGCTTGACTGTAACGATTTTACGCGGAACCGGAAGTACACATCCCAAGAGCGATCGATCAATATCGGTATCACGAGTGATATCGCTTGAATATCGGCTATATGCGATAGGGAGAATTAAACTTGGTGTGACTATCTCGATAAACTGAGAAATAGCCAGAGGACGGACGCATTTCCTGAATTAAGAACGTCAATCAGATCGTCAATGAGAAAATAAGAAACTCTAAGGGATTCAGCGTTAGGTTTCCGTGGCAGTATGCCCGTTGCTAATCACTGAAAATATCGCTTGACCAATCAATCATTTCTAGAAATGTCACTATATTTTGATACTAATACTTCCACTTGTGCAGCATCATGTCCCAAGATATTTAAAACTGAATTTAGTTGATTTGTATTTGAAAAAGGAAAATTAGCATATTTATACACACGTATGTAGCATGTCACTAGAAACACATAACTCTAACTGGAATTATGCATCAACCGATAGCCTACGGGAACCGGATGTACTGTTTTAACTCTATAGGAATGTAAGTATCTCGAAATGGCTCGATACAACGATTAGAAAATGTCAACTAACAGACATGCAGGAGATCACGCGATAAGTAAAAAAAAGAAAAAAAAATCGTTAATAAACAGAGTTGAAACAAATGTGGTTGAAAGAAACAAAGCAAAACAAACCAAGGAGGACTACGGGGTTGGCGGAGAAAAAACAATATGTATATGAATAAACTGTGGCCGCCACTCGACATAGTTGAGCCCATGCCATTTGGAAATTATACTTGAACCTGAGAAAAGTTATCAGCAACAATATGCCATTTGGTCGTTTGTTCCTTCAAAAGCATAAAATTAATCTATAATCATAATAGAATGTGTAAATAATTGCTAGTGAAAATTGTTATCATTATATGTTTCAACTTTAAAATGCCAGCCCGTCGCAAATTATAAGCATGTTATTGGGGGCTCATTATAGGCAATTAATGTTTTTTGTTATTAGGGTGTGTTGGCTTTAAGTCTACATTCCTGTTGGTTGAAAATTAAATCACGGAGGAATACACTAGCCGTGATAAAGCATATGAATTTTATGCCTAGAGTTGTGATGACATTTACATACTGCAGAAACACTACACAACATCACACACACACACACACACACAACACACATACACACACGATACACAACACACATAACAACACACACACATACACACACACACACACACACACACACACACACACACACCAACACACCACACACACACACACCTGCACACACACACACACACACACACACACACACACATATCGTACTTTCCACATGACCAAATTATTGTTTTAAAACGATATGTTGTGCAAATTTGAGTGCAAATAAGGCGCTGTTTCAATTCTACTTTAAAGTGGCGCCTTAAAATCATAAAAATAATCTGCAGGCAATAATGTGTAAACAATTGGCTAGTGACATCTAATACTACCAAGTAAGTTGACCTTTAACACCAGCCGGCGTCGATAACTGTAGCGCGAAACTAGCCGACAGGTGGCAGGTGACTCCTGGAATATAAATCGACGTGTAACCTAAAATTGAATTCTGCGATGAAACGCCATCCTGTTCGTTCAGCCTCCCAGAATCAAATATGGATTTCCGTTAAAGTTTGATACAGTAGATAATGTGACCACAAGCATGCGTCATAGCGTTACATTTTTTTTTTTATTCTGGCAGTTGATTCAACCTTGTTTGGCTACCACAAACGTATACAGCAAAGAGGTTTTTTTAAGGCCATTTATTTCTCTCCGAGTGAGTCATTTCGCTCTAACACTCCTCCCTTTTTTACAATCTGCCCGCATTAAAGTCAAGGTATATTACTGTCCTGGATATCCGATATGCTTAGATTCTACGCTCTATGTCATTTCATGGGTTTTTCTTTTTTTCTCTCCTCTCTCTCTCTTAATAAAATATATGACAGGCAGGACGTCGCGAAAGATAATCAATAAATTTAAAACCTCTTAGGAAAAGGAATTGATATAGCTGTTATGTCATCGCGACGAGAATATAGAGCAGGATCAATTTTAGACTGATTAAAACATCTTTTTCACGGTTTGCAGTTGTCATGTTGAAAGTAATGTGAGTTATCCTGAATATAAAAACGACTCCAAGTCCATTTTGGAAATATGTTTATATTTTTCAGATCATGAAACCAAAGATGATCAACTCCAGTTAATCAAATTTCTAGTCAGACATTATTTCTACATATTTAGTGATAATACGCTAGTGTTTTGGTTAAGCCTGGAAATATCATCTTGGTGCATATCCGCCATATAAATATAACATTTCTAATATTCATAATACTTCAATTGTGAGTTCTGTTCATTGTTCAAATGAAAGCTGGTAAAGACCTAGGAACTTAGACTTGGATTCTGCATCAAGAGTACTCTCTAAACGTCATTCTGGTTACGGAGGCCAATTCCAGCTCCTTACGGATGTGATAAGGACCCCCACTCCTTTGGAGTTAAAAATTCGAACTAAAAATTTAAGAAGAGTGTAAAAAGTATCCGATTTAGGTTCCAAAACGAGGGATTTTCCCGATTCCTCTTCAATGATCAGCTTCAGAGATCTTAGTTCCAGAAAGAGTGGTCCCTAAATCACCATCTGCTGTAAGGAGTGGGAAATTGGCTTCGCGAGACATTTATAGAGTCAATACGGCAGAATGGTACTTCGTGAATAATCAGCATAGATTAATTCATATGAATACTTTTCATGAGTAATAATGTAATTGAACATTTCTTTATCCCCCATTCCCATGACAACTTCTGACGAGTTTCATAGCACAATATTGTTTGTTTTAAGACTGTTTGATATCTTACCTTCATGAAGGAAAAAGTGCTACTTAAGAGTATGCGATCGTTGATTGCCAAACAAATCTATCGAGGACATACCACAATATAGAAAATACAGATCCAATTTGTGGCTTTCACAGAATGTGCAGTTTAAAATCCTTTAGCCCAAGGTTTAATGAAATCTAAAAACACAGCTGGCAGGTCTAGAGTATTGACGATTACAATGGTATATAATGACATCAGAAATTCAACGAGTGATGTAAACCATCCCTACCTTCTCTTCAATGCAGCCACGTTCAGAGATGACATGATCGCTAGTAGTGATGCGGTGATTTACTGTTAGCGGAGGAGGTGAAAACCAAACATTATGGACTTGCATTACTACATCATCTGCAGAGCACATATCATCCGCTGTGAGTGTAAGAGACGACACGATTTTACCATCAACCATTTGGCAAATGGAAAGTACATTGCAGTTGTTCCTCGGCAAAAAAATACCGCTATTCCTTTCAGCGGAAAAAAGAAGCGAGATGCTATCAGACGTTTGAATACAAAACGTCCTTTTTAAGTAATGAAGGATCACTGAAACATGTGAGCGCCGAACGCGTCAATCAATAATAATGGCAGAACAGCAACATATAGAAGCGCGGCGGCGGGATATGGAATTGGCCTATGTTCGCTCGTCCCGGTCGGCACCGATACGGATGATTAAATTATGCCGTATCTTGTCCGCAATACAAAAGTCCAGCCAAACCAGCAGGCATCTCCCCGCGCATTCGCTCAGGAAGCCTCTTAAAATAATAAATAATTGTCGCTGTGACGGTTTGTTTTTTCGTCAATTAAAAAAAAATAAGAAGGAATTGGATGTGTTTGTCGTTATTGTTGTCGTTTGGAAATTTCTTGCAGATACGAGCATTAATATCAATAGGCCTAAAAAAAATATACGTGTGATGAAACAGGAGATTGAAATAAACACAAAAATTACCTACCTACCTACATACATAAACAACCGAACACAGCACATTACATACACATACATACACATCATAACATACACATACACATACATCAATAAACACACAGCATACATACATCTATATACAAATTAGACAGGCTAGATAATAGATAGGGAATAGGATAGAATAGGATAGATTAGATTAGAATAGATATATAGGATATGATAGATCGATAGACAGATATGGTAGGATATGATAGATAGATAGATAGAGTAGGATAGATAGATAGATAATAGATAGATAGATAGGTAGGTAGGGTAAGATAGATAGATAAATAGGTAGATAGATAAAAGTAATCGAAAGCCACGCATGCTAGACAGCTTGGTAAATGAAAAGAATAAGAATACGCAAGTATGGAGCGACGTTTATTACCAGTACTATTACTCGTATTTTATAGAATAGATAGAAAGATAAGATAGATGGGGGTAGATAGATAGATAGATATGATAGTAGATAGAGTAGATGAGATAAGAGAGAGAGGAGAGAGATAGATAGATAGATAGATAGATTAGAAGATAAGTAGATAGATAGATAATTAGAGTGGGTTAGTTAGAAATATAATTGAATGACAACTGTATGCAGGCGTAGATAGTTGACCCAATATTGTATTTGGCACGGCCAAAGCTATCGCTATTTCAAGCATCTACAATCTATAATAAAATACATATACAAATACATTTTCACTAGACAATCATACTAATTACATCCCTATTGAAACCCGTGGGGTTATGGAAATGTATGTAAATCCGGTATATTCTCTGTTTTGTTGAATGTGTGCTGTTGTATAATTATTCAAACGTTTATGGCATTATGTGTCAAGCAAAAGTATTCCTATCATTGGATATATATGTGTATAAGTGTAGTAACGTTCATTAGTGTTATAAGTGGTGGTGTGTGTGTGTGTGGTGTGTGTGTGTTGTGTGTGTGTGTGTGTGTGTATATGTGTGTATGTGTGTGTGTGCGTGCCGTGCTGGTGTGCGTGTGGTGTT
>JZLH01S0099421.1:0-19970 GCA_001188425.1 Eucidaris tribuloides
TATTCTAGGGTGTTATTTGTCCATGATGAACACTACTATGTTAGCTCAGATATCAAAGTTTTGACAACTTTTTAAATTGAAGCTCCAACAATGTTAGCCTATCACTTTAAAATTGAGGTTTATGGAAAACACTTGTCTCTGTGTCTGGGATGAAAAACATCCTAATTGAATATATTATGAAAAAATGATCCATTTGTGTTTTTCCAGTGTGATTGTTGGTTCATCAAAGTAGAATAGTTCATATGACTGCCAAATACTGATAGATGCTCATAATGCTATGTTTACATGAATGTTGGCCATGATTAAAACTTCATATGCATAACAGTCATAATATTGCTAGTCATCCACCTCCTATGCTGTATGTGCTAGATGTAAGTACTGATAATTGAAGGATTATAACTTTGAATAGGCTGCGTATTGACCATAACAAGAACAATAATTCTGGGAAATATTCAATTAAATATTTGAATGGGACTTATGGCATGCAGTAGTTATGAACTTCCTGCTTTAGTTCTAAGCAATTTGATATAATTACAATTGATTGGCACAGGGTAATTACCTGATACATCATAATTCCTTTTAAAAAAAATCACTTTCCAGTTTGATAATACAATATGCCCCTGACCTACTTGGATGTAAAAGTGCGCGAAATTATTGAAATATTAATTGACAGCCAGCAAACAATCACATGCCAGTCAAACCAATATCATACCAATAATTTCGGAAATTATTGTGTGTGTGCGTGCGTTTGTATGGCTAATATATTTCCGAGGACGACTGTGCTGAAATTTGATTAAAACGGATCGAGGGACAATTTCAATCCGAGGACCCGCAAACACGCGTCCTCAGGAAGTAATTACGTTATTTTCAATCTACACCTCTGTACAACATTCTCATAGCGTTTTGGGTTGATGTTCAAAAGATATGTAACATGTTTATTGGTTGCAGTGTTTGGATGGTAGACACACATCCTCTGACTGGAATTTGTCCTCCGGTGTTGGTCAAATTTCAAGTGCTCATCGTCGGAATATTCTCCAAACATGTGTCCTCAGAAGATATTTGTGTTTTCACGTCCTCATATATATGCCTTTGACAAGCCCGTGTGTGTGTGTGTGTGTGTGTGTGTTGTGTGTGTGTGTGTGTGTTTGGTGCATGGTGTGTGTGTGTGTGTGTGTGTGATGTTGTGTGTTGTGTGTGTGGTGGTGTGTTGTGTCGGTGTGTTTTGTGCGTGTGTGTTGTTACTATGTCTTTCTCTCTTTTTCTTTCTCTCCATTGGAATATAATGTTTTATCACATGAATTTCACACAATGTACGTCGATTGTTTGCTATTACATTTTGCTGAGAAAATGATGTAGTCGCGTCATTCTGTTTTGTAAAGATTTGCTTACCTAGAAGGGAGATGTGTAGATATCCCCAATGAGATACGTTTCAACCCAAAAAGCCAAATGTTAATGGAATCTTCATGTGTGAATTGTTTTAGGACAATGTCCATTGTCAGAGGAAGTTACACTCGTGTGCAAAAGACACGTCGACAAACCATTTGTCTTCTGCACCTAGGGAGTACATAGACAAACTATCACTTTCTACTGACAACTTTGTAAATGTATTCGTCATTCTTACTTCTGTTTTTCTTATTTTTTTGTTTTGTTTTTTGTTTCCTTGTGGCTCTTTGCTTTTAAATAGCGTCAATTTAAAGGCATCTTATAACAATATCTATTCCATTCCATCTGCTTGTTGTTAATTATGAAATTAGAAAAAATACCTGCCCTACTTTTACTTTCTCGATTGTTGAGAGTCATAAACACATTACATGTATAATCCTTAATGCATCGTATAATAATATGTTCTATCTTGGAAAATGTGAGCCTACATGTTCCCCAATGGCTACTAGCTGCCTTTAACTTAGGTCTAAACATGAATCCCTGAAAAAATTATATGAAAAATCATTAAGTGCTTTAAAAAGTAAAAATCATTGAGACACCATTCCAGTTTTCCCCATAGACTGCTGTGTTGCAGAATGCATCCGAATGTGCATTTTTCGACTATCAGAACGCATACTGTGTGACTTTGTGTGTCTAGGGTGTGTATTTCCACTCAACACTGTCAGATTGTCAGATAGCCAAAGTTTGACAATTTTTAAATGGCGTCTTCCACAATGTTGATAGGTCTGTAAAGCAGGGTGGTCTCTTTATTTCCAATACATGGTATAAAACACACACAAAAAGTAGTCCCCTGTTCAAAATACATAATAATCATAATAAGTTTTAGCAAAAAATTGGCTAGGAACATTATCCACACTCCTTGACTACACTCTGGAAAATAAGATTATCCGTCAAGCCATGCATGACGTGAGCATGAATATAGGCAAAATGCTCACTTTCGAAAGTCACAGGTCCGCATCTTTATCCCAAAATAATGAGTAATAATAGTATGTTTTTCTTTATTATAAAAGTGTGCTCCACTTGAACCTGCATGGGTTTACAAACCTCTTATGTCCCATACAACGTGTAAAGATTACACTTTTGCTGAAAAATATCGGATTTCAATTTTTTCAAGTAAAACTTCATAACTTTACAATTCAAAATTGAGGATGGATGCGAATGTTAAATTAGCTCATGAAGCGTTAAATATGCGGAAAGTACCAAAGAATTGTTGGGGGTCAAAACGATAGCTGATTAAGTTAATACAATAGCGCTAATCATTGCAACAGAAACAGGAATTGTTCAAATCCTGCATCACAAATCCCTCAAAATTGACCCTTGTGACTTTTTGAAAAGTGACTTTTTGCCTTTATTACTGCTGCACTCCTGCATGACTTGACGGGCATCATCACATTTCACACAGAAGTAGTAATGAGGTGCAGAAACACTCCTATGCCCATTATTCCTGCCTCAAAACTATTTCGTTAAAAAGTTATTGGAATTTCAAAAAGGGAACTTATTTTATTGTCTAGTGATTTAGAAGAAATTTACCATCTAAGAACCTTTAATCAAAGCTAAAGGAGCTAGGAACTCAGTTTTTAGTGGGAATTATAGTGACATTAGATTTTGATTTGATTATTGTAAAAATCATATACAAGTTTACTGGTCTGCTTTCAGACTTTACTGTGCATGCATGTTGTATTGCGTAATGATATGTAAATTTATTCACAATTTACAATATGTACCATGTACCAAATGCATTTATAAACATGACAAATTTTATGCCACAATTCTCCGGGAGTACAGATTATTACTCATAGTACCAAATTCAATTCTGAAATTCAGTATAATCAAAGGAAAAAGCCACATTTTTCTTTGCTTCTTTAAAAAAATATAATACCAGGCTGATGCGGGCTCCTATTTTTCCATTCAAAAACAAAACAAAACAAAGGCATAAATAGGTGTCTGTGTCAGTTCCTGTCATGCTGTGGATGTGAAACCAATCTGAAGGGCACAAAATGCTTTAATAATTTTCATACTCCTAAAGAATCCAAGAAAATGTCATCTGTGGTATTTGTGACAATGCCTTCTTTCAGATTTTCTCCCATCCACATTCCATTATACTATGTTCAGTGTAATTAAATTACCTTTGAATATCTTCTCAAAGGACTTGTTAATTCATGCAATTTGAAAATAGATACAAACAATGGTGTTTACTTGAAGGTATTTAAGAAATTATCAATTCATGTAATCATTTCCAGGCCATACATCCATGTGTTTATCCCATCATTTAGATTCACTCACTGTCACACACACCAACACCCACCACAAACAACACACACACACACACACACACACACACACACACACACACACACACACACACACACGCATAATAGTAAATGCCGTAAAATTGTGGACATTAAAATAGTTGTCAGAAAAGAACACAGTCAAAAATGGGGACACCATATACCAGGCCATCAGAGGTTAATATTGTGGACATCGTGGTATTAAAGTTAGAAATTGGACATTCGAAACCGTGGACAGCAGTTTGTATGTTTAAATGCGAGGACAATTTTTAAACATCGCCTTTTAAAATGTATATTAAGGCCATTGCCAACCATATTGTGATAGACAGCCCACATGGACAGTTCATGAGTTGGGGGCGTGTCCACAGTTTTGAGTGCACAACTTTCCTGTGGGTGTCCATGTTTTGATGGCCACACACCGACACACACACTACATCACAACACACACACACACGACACACACATACACACACACACAACATCACCACACACATACCACACACACACACACACACACCACATCACACACACATACACACACACATACAACACACACACGTACACACACACCAACACACACACACATACCACACCACACAACACACAACCACACACACACACACACACACCAAACACACACACACACCATCACCACACACAACACACACACCACAGAACACACACACAACATCAACCATCATCACAACTACCACACCACATCCACCACACACACACACGACACACACAAATTACCACTGAAAGGATGTCAAGATGTTTGAGCATCGCAGTGATTTTATCTCTAGAACACAATTATGTTGTCATGAGTTACTGTCTGTACCGTATTTTGGGATAAAAGTATACTATACTCCTTGCCAAGCAGGTTTGCTATAAATTAACACCTTATGTTTAAAATAAGTTCAAAATTGGAATAAACATGCCATAATCATTGGTTTGGCCTTACCCCGTCCGTTTTACAACTTTGCACTTGAGTTCCCATCACACCAACCAGTGACAAAGGGGAATTCTGTAGGACATGACGCCAAGACGTTACAATCAAATTATTTAAGTGGACATTTTTCCGTAATGGACAATTTCAGAAATTGTCACATTTTTACTGAATTCAAACTTAGTTATTCTTGCTATTTTGAACCACTTGATTCTCTATCTCCAATAAGTGTACACATCAATTCATGCCATTGCTACTTCAATGGCTTCCTTTACGCATTGTGTGCATCATGACCAATACACTTTTCTTGGAATCATAACATTGCACAATTTTGAGATTTTAACAATCACAACCAGTTATGTACGTTGAATTTGTGCTATATTAAAATTGTGGTATTCCATTCCTGCCATGACATGTCATTTTCCTAGGACTCAGTCTTCATACCACGTATCTCATTTTTATTTGAAGCATTTGATTGCGTGGATATCTAATTGATCATTTTCCTTGTTCTCTCAGGTACAGTGATGAAATCTCTAAATCAGTGTAGCATGGCGAGGTATATACCTAAGCTTCAGCCATATTCAGCTGCCTCATATATATTAGTTCACCAACTGAAATATATATTCTGTCAATTTGTAAATTTATGTACAAGTCAAACAGGATGTTCAATGTCATTTGGATTGGCTTGGTGATATATCACATGACTTACTAGGTCACCTGATGTAACTGTAACCGTGTTAAACGTTACATCACTACCATCGCCATTTTATTTCCACTCATCATAGGTTGTTGTTGTTTAATTTATTTTTCCCCAGCATTGCCTGCATGGATATATCAACATTTCAAGAAATTTGTTCATGCCCATTGTATAAAATAAACATTGAAATTATTGTATGAGGTGGCATGTATTGCACCTTGTCAAGACTGTATATATCTCCAATAGTGACACAGATGTTTTTGTTGTTTGGCCTTCAAATAGCATTATAAAAGATTACACATTACATGTACATTGAAATTTAAGAAGCTCATATCATTAAAACAATTTTATGTACTGTACATGTATTGGGCAACCCCCAGATTGATGTGTAACTATATTGCATTACATGGACGTCCTGATGTGAGCATGCTATGCTGTATTATATTAACAGCATGTATGCATTTGTTGGTTATGGCCAAAGTAAATACATACCATAGTGTCATTTTCTGTTTAAACATTAATCAAACCGCAGTTGAATTTGGCATTCTGAGCAAACAGGGCTGGTGAATGCTAAGTGTGGTTATAGAGCCATTCTGTCATTTCCACTTAACAAATTCTCACACATATAATCTCAAGCTCTGATGCTTGTTTTAGAGCCATTCTGTTCATTTCATTAAAAATGTCACAGTTATAATCTCAACTCTACGTGCCATACCAGTTTATGACAATGTTTAACCCATCAAAAAACAGGTTGATTTGCTATAAATTCATTTCCATGGACCCTCATATCCCAAGATATTCATTTTATTACATGATAGGGCTAACATTGTGGAGCTTCAATTTTAAAAAATTGTCAAGACTTTGAATATCTGAGCTACATAGCTAGTGTTCAAATGGACAAATAAACCACCCATAGAATACAAAAGTTTGGAAAGTTACACTTGCCAATGGCAAGTTATAACATGAATTAACAATAAATCGGAGCGTGAGTTTTATTAACTAGTGTGTACACACAGTAAAGTTATGGAGAAATGGAGCAAGTGATTCTGGTTCAACTTCGATTTTCACATTTTTTTAAAGCACTAAATTAATCATTTTGAATACAATTTATTCACGGGCTTCATTTTTAGCTCATCAAAGACACTGGTAGATGAGGAATCATGCGGCCTCAGTATCTTTTTTTTACTGTGGTAATGTAGCCAAATACTTTAAAGGTCAAAGGCATACATTTTTTTTTTTGGGTGGGGGGGTCTGGTTGTAAAATATTTTTTTTTCTGTTGGTCTGTTAGATAGACTTATAATATGCCTTGACTATTTTTCTGATATTTGATACTGTTTTCTGCTGATTGTCCGGCATGAAGTTACATACTATAATAATGAAATGATGAGGACATGAAGTGTTGTAATGATCCGAAAAAAAAAATTGACCACTGGCTTTAACATGAAAACAGTTTCTCATCATCTGAGTTTGTCATTCCAAAAAATTTTCAAAAAGGCATAAATGAATGGAACCAAGCACTCTTAAAAGACAATTGTATGCAGCAAGACTACATGAAATATATATCACGTAAAATTGTATTCATGGTATGATACAAGATGTTATACTCTTAATTTGGTAGTACTGTGAAGCATATTATCGCTAACATTCTATGAACATTAGTCACATTTGACACTAAATTTTCATTGGAATAACAGCTACTGCATTCTTGAGTGAACTTCAATTTGATTTGTTGACAGTTGTGATTCCCCCCCCCACCAAAAAAAAAAAATAAAATAAATAAAATAAAATAAAAATAAAAAATAAAATAAATAATATAATAATAATAATAATAATAATAATAATAATAATAATAATAATAATAATAATAATAATAATAATAATAATAATAATAATAATAATAATAATAATAATAATAATAAATGAATAAATAAATAGAAAATAAAAAATAAATGAATAAAAATGGTTTTCATGGTTGTTTTTCTCTTCTTTGGAAATAACTGAAATTAATATAGCACTTAATATAATCAATCATTTATATTTAGTTATCGAACTGGAATCAAATTATTCAAAAAGTTAGATAAACTGATGGTATGATTGATTCACTTTCAGAGGCCTAGGATCATGCTCAAATATAATTATCCTGGTTATATTGTTGTAATTATGGCTAATGTCATGTTCGGCATAATCATTGTCATCATTCATTGTGCACAAATATGAATTTTATATGGATTGATATGCAGTTTAATCATTCATGTAGGGGTTAGGGTTTTTATTAATCTCTTTTCTAAAATGGCAGAGATATGTCTGAAGAGATTTCTAGGCTCCCTATTCATCAGTAATTGCCAAGCATAAACCACACCCGAAGTGACTGATGTCATATCCACCCAAGCAATCCACTGCAGCAGAATATACTATGACGTACATTACCCAACACTACCCTCATATTCTAGTACCCCAATGCAAAATACTGGTTACATAACTCTAGTTGAGAGAACATCTTCCCCAGGGTGGGGGGGGGTGGGTGTTGTGAGGTCAAACATGACTAACCAGTTTGAACACCAAATACCAGGCAATGTAAGAGGAGTTAAAGAATTTCAGTACAAATCATATATATTTGTACTTGTAATATAAATCTTGAAATGTATGTGTTGAAAAGTTTCTTTAGAAATCAGTTACTTACCCCCTCTCTCCCCAAATGGAAAAGGGGCATTCATGGATATTCAGAAATTAAGACAATGGTTGTAATGGTTGTTAACCCCCCCCCAAGATAAAAAAAATAAATAAATAAATAAAAATAACAGTAAAAAATAAATAAATAAACAAAAATGAATAAAAATAAAAATAAATAAATGAAATAAAATAAAATAATAATAATAATAATAATGATAAATAGATTTAAAAAAAAATTGGCCTTGTGACCAAGAACACGTGAGTGATGTCAACGTGTTTGATCACTGTAGAAAACTACCTGTACATTTCAGAAATTGAGCTGTAACAGATACAGCCACAAAAGTATAGTATTTCCTCTTTAATAAGGATTTTAAACGTTGATTGCGTACAAACGTGAAGGTCAAAGGTTTGGTCTGATCCAGTTTGTACAACTGAAGCCTAGTGACTCTGGAGTAAGTCTGGAGTGAGCTGATACGCTTTTAATAGAGTCCAAATTCACAATACCTTTCATATTTACAAGCACTGCAACTAGTACATGTCACTGTGCACCTGACAGAAGATCGTTAGCAAGTGCTTTAAGCAGAATAAGGGCGTTAACAGAAAATTGCCTCTAACTTGAAATCCAGTGATTTGTTTCACGAGATATTTTTGATCATTTGTGTCAGTTTGTTGGGCAGAAATATGGAATATAAGCCCAATGGGTTTTCAAGTTAGAGGCAATTTATTGTTAACACCCTTCTGCTTAGAGCATTTGCTAACAACCTTCCGCCAGGTCCATGACGATGTATTTGTACTGGTTTTGATGGTTTTCCATGTGATTTTATCTGTATGGTGAGATTACAGTAAAAAAACTGCTAACAATACTTTCAGTCAGGAGTTACTCTGTTCTTCTCAAAGAGGGTTGAGGACTCCAGGTTGAATCCAGAAAGAGTTTTTTTTTTTAATTTTGACACTTGCAAACTTACTCTGGAGTTACTCCGCTTCGTCACTAAATATGAAAGTGGTATTAGTGGACTCTCTCTTCCTCGTTAACCACCGCCAAACTTTTAAGTGCAAACACCTCCACATTCACAGTACATTTCTGTGTACTTTATCCAGATATGCCCATTATGATAATGTGCTTTTAACACACATTCCGTGTCAGAACACACTTATGCCTGCTCATTTGTGAGTAATGTCTCTTTGCAGTCACTGTTACAACTTATCATGCAAAGAGAGTATGAAAAAAAGAATGAAGCTTATGTCCGAAGTTCAAGCACATAAATTTGTAACACATTTTTGTGTACCTGAGATGTACTATGCTTAATGATACCATAATGCTTTTAACACAGATTTTGTATGCTCCATAACACATTTATACCTGTCCTCGTGCATGATTTCTTCCAGTAATCAACATTAGAAGTCATCGTGCAATTATTACCCTTGAAACAGACAGACACAGAAAAAAATGAATACGTGGAAAGTGAATGTGAATAGTTTATTATAAGCCATTAAGTTGCCTCACCAACAAATTGGGAGTAGATTGTGCCATTCAGTCATTTAATAACACTGTCATGCTTGACCCTATCTCCATTTCATTTCCATTTAGTTTGCCCCGATGACATTTGAAACCTGACTATGTAGAGTGTGTGGCATGCGATATCATGATGACTTGTCAGTTCATATCAACCAAACTACAGAGAAGTCCGGTACATCAATTTTATAAAGCGAAAACAAAACAATATGTTCCACATTTATGTTGCTTTCTTTGTTTCAATACAATATACAATCAAAAACAAAATAATGACAATTAAAGGTATGGTAGAATTCCTGTAGAAATTATAGCTATTATACTAGGATAAATCCTTAATGATAATACTAATAATGATGATGATGATGATAATAGTAATAATTATAATAATGATAATAATCATCATCATCATCATCGTAATAATTATAATCAATCATCATCATCATCATCATCATCATCATCATCATCATCATTTATAACATTTATAACATTTACAACATTGGGGGAAATATTTTGTCTTCTCCCATGGTTCCATAGTTCTGTCATCCATATGATCAGATTTTTATGTAACATTATTGCTTCCATTTAAAGTTAGTTTTACTGTATTTGGCAACAGGCAACATAGATATTTAGTTATGGACTAATTAACCCTTTGAAGAAACAAGACATCTCGTCTTGGGGTCTATGGGAAATGCACATTAACCTGTTGGCTACCGGAACCAGATGTGCCTTGTGTGAACTCTATGGCAATTACAGAATTTTGTAGGCTTCAGGTTAAAACAAAATTAAACTGTCTTCAATGGGTTAATACTTTCAACAGTTATAGAACCAGCAGCATTTTTGTCATCATAATTATCATTGTCATCTCAAGAATCTGATGAATTTCTGGAGTTCACTGTGGTACCAGTTTTCTGTAGAATCGATTTGAGCCATTTGGACGGCACCGGTATTTCCCCATACTTACAGTGGAACATACACTTGAAGACCACATTAAAATCAGGGTGCTTGGCTGCATAGAGGATGGGATTAATGTTACTGGAGAAGGCAAAGAGAATGGCGAGATATGCTACACTTAGTTTTCGTACTCTCGTGAGAAGGAAAATAGAATACGGCACCACGCACACGAAAAAGACGATCACCACGTAGCAGAGATTTTTCGTGATCTTGACTTGTTTGATGCTTGGACTGCCACCTATCCGTCCATTCGTCGGTGACCTTTGTCGCGATACTTGCGCCGCGTTATCCTGAATATTGATGCTTTGGACGGATATGACTTGACTCTGTCGCTGCGATTTCATGCCTGTGATGTGTTTTCTCACGTAGACGTAGATCGAAACGTAGCAAAATATAATCACCACCGTGGATCCTAAAAGGATCACGAATGCAACGCTCTGGTAGACCGGCGCTCTGGCGAGATGAATGTCCCATTTGCATATTTTAAAGTGGGCATCGTAGCCTAGACCCTCCCAAACGTGTCATCTGAGGAACGACGAGAAACATAATCGGAAGCAACCATGTTGCCGCCACTAGACCACCTATCACAGACGACTTATAGATACACTGGTATGTCTTTCTTTGTTTTTGTTATAAGTACATATCGGTTTATAGCTATCAGGGCCAGTGTGAGGACGCTACAACTGGGTGTGGTGATGGTCAATGCCGCTATAAGTCTGCACACCACGTCGGACATCGGCCAACCGCCGCTACTAAGGATTCCACGGCATGGTACGGCAACACGAAACACGTCAGGAAATCCGATATGCTGAGATTCACCACGAAGGCGTTGGTGGCTGTCTGGAGTTTCTGAGACAGGGAAACGGCGACGAGGACGAGGCAGTTTCCGATCATGCCCATGACCCCGACGACGATGAAGAGTGTTGCAACGATGACGGTGTGGGCCTGGTTAGGGTAGACGGATGTCGGTGTGCTGTTGGTCAGGCCCTCCATTGATGTTGTTGTTGTCCTGTTCAGTAGCAGATCAGTCATAGTATTTTTCATCATGGTTTACTCTTCAGTATCTGCATTTATGTTGATAGAAAAGATAGAGAAAAAGAAGAGATGAAGTGATATATACAGTGTGTCTAAAAAAAAGGTCCAATTGGGAGAAAGGTATGTCATTTTCTCAAAAGGTATGTGTATTTGGTATCATATTAAAGCAAAATAAATTTTCCTCCTGATATGATACACATGTGGCTACACTTTTTGTTACAAAATAAATGAAAAATTGCTATATATAACATTCACACTTTACTTGATTTTTACCTGTTCTGCGTAGTGTACAAATCCTGTTCAAATGCTGAATACCTGTAGGTAAAATAGTGCAGAAGTACACATGTAAAAGTTGAGTGTTCCTGTATTCTTCCAAAGTAGATGATAGTGGTCATTTTATGGAATTCCTTCACAAAGTGCTTGGCCATGGCTGCATCTAGATCTGACCACAGAAAAATACACTTAGAGCAATAACTCTGGTGCATATAAAGGAGGTAAGAATTTATATCACCTTGTGTGGGGGTAATAAAAGGTGCTAAACTTTGGATCACAAACAATACAAAGTCTTCCAGACATTTGAATAAGAATGAATTTAGGAGAGAGAAGCACAAATGTGCCATTGTGCTGGACATGATGTCATGCAAGCAGTGGCATAGCAAGTTGATTTTTTTTTAAGTGATGCATGGTTTCAGGGATGGCGTGGGTTTTTGTGGATTTTGTTTGTCAATTCAATTTAGGTTTATCGCCAATCAAATCAAATCAAATAGTCTGAAGACTAAAAATGTATGATTTATATGAAATAAAATACTTATTATATACAACATGACAACATATGCATATTATAAAACATGAATTAATTCAAACATTGCACAGTAAGAGTTAATTTAAAAGGGGGGTGAAAGGATGCTATTATTATTTTTTGTTGCTCTTTTCTTTTGTTCATTGTGTCCTGTATTGTTTAAATCACTTCTATGAGGTGGGGGCCACATGAGAGTGACATAAGAAATTTGTGGGGGTTTTGTGCCCCCATCCCCCCACCCATGGCTGTACACCCCTGTACATTAGACATCAACACATAAAAGATACCATAAACGTGACTGAAGTAGATCAAAACAATATAACCCTTACGTGATCACCCCACTATACAAATATATCCTGGTCCGTGACAGATAGAGTCAGGAATGCATGTCACAGTGACTGTTACAAGATTGATATTGTTCCATATAAAGGTAAAATGGGGTGGTTCGATTGATTTCCTTAATGATTGACAGACTCACAATGTCTTGCAGAAATCAAGAATGGTATTAATGGTCATGAAAGGGCAGTGACATGATTGGGAGAAATAAAAAATGCCTCGCGAACCAAACTGGTTGAAAAATATACCAACAATACACCAGCTGGTGTGGATCTTCTGGCCGGAAAGTATTGTCTTGAATTTATTTACTTAATCCAAATGAAGCACGAATATACTAGCATTTTGTTTCTCTTGAGGCTCGAGAGAATTAAATTCCATAAACTGCAACACAACAGATTAATTTGTCTGTTACAAGGCATACTGATAAAAATTGCTTTAGAACGAGTCGGCATTTGACTCACAATAGATTCCTTGCACTGTTTACTTGATTCTAGAATAGGTTCACCCCAAGTTGAGGACTACCCCTTATCATGTCATTTACCTTTAATGCCAAAGTAAATATGTCCCCATGCAAACTCAGATCAAAACCCCATGGGCATAGTAAGCTTGACGTTATTTGTGGTTTTTTCCAACAAAAATTCAAGTCGGAAAATTGCACAATTACAATGCGGAGAAAAACGTAATTTGACATATGTAAAATGGAGAAAAACAGAATTTGACATTTATAAACCAGAGAAAAAACGGAATTTGACATTTGTAAAACGGAAAACTTTGGTCTTTAATTTATAGAATTATTGTGGGATCAGACCATGCATGATGAGACCTTCTCTCTTCATTTCTCCTGTCTATTTCTCATTCTCAGTGGGAGTTAGAACGTAATGATGATATTACTGAAAATTGGAGTATTCAGGCTTTAAGCTTCATCATCCTTTGCTAAACACATTTTCTTTTTGTTACTTTTTTGCAAAATTAAATAATGGATTCTTTGCTCAGTGCCAAACTTTATTTCTGTGCATATCCAACACAGGCACACAAAAAGATAGGATAGAAATTTTTTCAACTTTACTCACCTATCAAAGGTGAATTTACCGGGTATTTAGAAAAAAATCAATATTTGCCGTGAAAATTACTTTTTAAACAAGTTTGCTGTCCAACATATGGTTGTCCGTCATCGTTATTCAAAGACGTAACATTTCAAAGCATGTGATTGGTCTTCACTTGTCCAGTTTGGGGGAAAAAATTAATGTTCTCTGTACTGTTTCAAGTTTGGTGAGATAAGAGCTAAACTTTTCTCCCCATGGCACTTATTGTGTTATTCTCTGTGGAGTGTGGATGCCATATTGACACCTACTGCAGCTCTGTAAACTAGTACTGCCCAATTTTCCTACACATGCATGTTTTAACATCTTAAATCAAGTCATACATAAGAGTAGTTGAGCTCCAGGTAGCTGTAAATCAATTTAGATGCTCAGAATACCAGCAAAACTAAAGTTTGATAGAATCTGTTCGCATCGCTGCACACAGAACATATAATAATACATCATACAGTGAAATACTTACAGCGGTTGTTGGGTAATAATGTGCATCTTCAAGTCGTCTTTTATGACCCGTCAATTCAACCATCTTCGTTAATATCCATTATTCCATTTGAAATAAACCACCCATATGGGCTATAACATCAGTAACCACTTCAACCAGAATAACTACATGTATATCAGTTTTGAGATACTGAATGATCCACAGTAAAGACACGAAAATAAATTCATGATCTCTGGCCAACTGAACATTATTTTTTTATCCTCTGGATGCACAAGTGAAGATCAAGTTATCTTTCTCTAATAAACCTTACACTACCATCAGTTCATAAATTCATTTAACCAATTTGTGCATAGCTCTGTGGTAGGGTCAGACATTTCCTGAGTCCGCTGTCTTAGCAATAAATCAAAGTTTTTTACAAGGTGTTCAAAGTTCAAGTAATGATTCCCACTGCTAAAGATAGGGCATATAGACACCAAAGTATTTTTAGGAGTGTTCACACAATTGATTAGAGTACTCGTATTTTGTCATAGATTGTTGATCATGCAGGTCTGTACAGGCCTATGTGTATCAATGACCCATACGTGGGGGCAGGTCCAGGAATTGTGAAAATGGGGGTCTAACCTGGAAGAGAACGCCCAAGTTTTAGCTGGAGGAAAGACATTACAAATTTCTGGAAGAGGCAGGGGGGAGGGGGGAGGTGGGGGGCTTTCATTAAGTGTTGACAAATTACTGGATGAGAACAAAATAAATGGTCTGTATTTTCATGAAACATTCCAGTAAATGTTTGAAAGGGGAAAATGGCAGGAGGGCAGATAAAAAGGAGAACCTCTTACAGTTCTGACCCTAACCCTAATCATTTACCTTTTTAACCACCAAAATGGGACTGCAGCTATCTTACACCTCTACTCTTAAACCGAATCTACCACTCTTGTAGTCTGGCTTCCAGACGTCTAGATTAACCCATCTTATTGTTATAAGGAAACTACTTTCTTCAGTTAACTACTCTACTTTAACTAAGACAAGTGTCTTGATAAGGTAGAGTGAGTGTACTCTGGAGGTAAAAAAAAAGTCAGAGAGTGAGTATACTCTGAAAATAAGTGGCATGGTCTGGAACCGAGACTAAGGCCAAGTGAATTTACTCTCGATGTAGAAAATTTCGGAAAGCGAGTATACTCTGGAGGTAAAAAAAAATTGCATGGTCTTTAACCGAGACTACTACTAATGCAACTAAAATATAATTGGATCCTACATGGAAGTTAGTTTCATTGCTATCAAGAGCTTGATTTAACTCATAACTGATATAAAGAGAGTTTAATATTAGCACTACTAGTAATCTGAAGTGGCATATTTATGTGAATTCTCAATCAGTGAACAGCCATGTTACCTTTCACCTAGTGAAGATGGTTTCATTTTGCCAAACAAAAACAAAAAATTAAACATTTTTTCCATAGACCAAAAACAAAATAAATGGTCCATAATTCCATGAAACATTCCAGTAAATGTTTGGAAGGGGAAAAAGGCAGGAGGGCAGATAATAAAGGAGAACAACTTACCATTCTGACCGTAACCGTAATCGTTTACTTTTTTTAACCACCAAATGGAACTGCAGCCATCTTACACCTCTACCCCCAAACCAAGTCCTCTGCTAATGTAGTCTGGCTTCCAGATGTTGAATAACCCATCTTATTTCAATAAAAGGAAGTTACTGTCTTCAACACCTATTTTAACTAAGACAGTGTCAGATAAATACAGAGTGAGTGTACCTGGAGGTAACAAAGTCAAGAGAGAGCATTACTCTGCAAGATTATAAAAAAGAAGTTGCATGGTGAAACCGAGACTACTATAATGCATACTACAATGGTAATTAAGATAACTCACATTGGATGTTAGTCTTCAATGCTATCCACCTATAGAAATTTTAACTACATAACTGATATAAAAGAGAGTTTAATATTAGCACTACTGCGTAATCCTAAGTGGCATATTCATCGATCTCATGAATTGTCAATCAGAAACACTACCATGTTACCTTGCACCAGTTCGTAGTGAAAGATGGTGTTTCATTTTGCGCAAAAAAAAAAGCATTCTGTCCAATAACCCAGTCGCAAGTGATGAGTCCCTGAACATTCATGTCACTGTCCATTAAATTTTAATCGCTGAAACAAGTAGCAATTCAGATTTTCAGTAGGGTTGGGAGGGGGGGGGGGGCAGAAAATAAATTTTGCTGAACAGAGCCAAAAAAAAGAAACTGCCAGTGCAGCAACACGAAAGAGTCACAACCAGTGCACTCCGCTAACTGAAAGACAAAAAAGGTGGTGGTAAAAATGAGGCTGAAGTTGTTATTTTTACACCCTTTAGTTTTGTATGACATCATTTTAGAATGCATTTTGTGTAAGAAGAGCTTTTAAACATTGAAAAGCACACTGTAAACATAACCTTTACACAGTTTTGTAACCCAGGGCACAGTGCTCTGAAAAACAAATAAATAATTCAGCAAAATGGCGGATTTCTATTTGGTCCCCCATCCTACCAATTATGGCATCATTTGTGTAGAATTGCAAAGATAACCAGCATGTGACTGGATGACTGTGCTGTCGTGTGAAGAGAACCAACAAAAGGGTTAAAGCGCAAGGCAAATGGAAAAATATGAAATCCTTTGCAATTATATTACTAGATAGACATAATGTGATCTGTCAGTGCCCTGAAAATGGTTCGCTCTGAAACTTTTCCATTTTTTTTTTGTCTCGCCTGAACGAAGTTCATCAGAGACCTAGTAATCGCTTTTCCTGTTGGTCTGTTAGTCTGTTGGTCTGTTAGTCTGTTACGAAAATGTTAAGGTTTTTGTTTAACTTGCTCTCATTTCTTTATTTCTGCATCAATTGTGTTTACACTTGGTACAAATGATCCTTGGCTAATACCACATGTGTTGATGAGGATGATGAGGTCAAAGGTCATCTAGGGGTCAAAAGGTCAAATGATATGTGGCCATGTTTAACGTGCTCTCATTTCTTTAGTACTGCATCAATTGTGTTCACACTTCGAAAAAAATGATCCTTGGGTAATACCACATGTGTATTGATGAGGATAATGAGGTCAAAGGTCATCTAGGGATCAAAAGGTCAAATGATATGAGATTATGTTTAACTTGCTCTCATTTCTTTATTTGTGCATCAATTGTCTTCACACGTGGTACAAAAAGGTAACACCATGAGGATGATGAGGTCAAAGGTCATCTGGGGTCAAAAGGTCATATTGCATGTTTTATTGATTGCGAAATCAGACGAGACTCGTGGTTCGCGAACCACCTTGTTTTAAATAGAAGTCACTACCAACAATTTTCAGTGGGTTTGAGGTTGTTTTCGGATGTCGGGATGAGAATAGAATACTCTCTGAAAGATCTACGAAAAAATTGTCTGATCAACCAAAACAACACTTGGCCTGTAATGTACCACTTTTGAGTACTGAACGCATTTGCATGATGAGCTACTACATACATTACTGTATGTATACACTCGCATACAACGTACGTGCCACAGTCACGACTACTACCAATCATCACACAGTTATTATCATGCTCATTAAGGAGTGCAGATTGCATAATATGTATCAGTGGTTCTATGGTTTAGCACCTGTAGTCTCTCATCCCAGCAGTTTTGCTTTTCAATATATCACCAAATTAGTCACCTGAAATAAATCAGGCACTGGTTTATTACCTAGGGCTTGACACTAGCACTTGCCTGCTTGCCCATGGCAAGTAAATTTTGCTTCTTGGCTTGTGAAAATGTATGGAAATTCATTATACTTGCCCGACCAGGCAAGTAAGAATTTCAACTCTAAAATCAACAGAGTATTATCATAAAGACTTAAATTTGTAAATTTAAATTTTTGTAAATTCCAATTTGTAGAATCTGTAAAAACATTTTTAACAAGGGCATACCAGTAGTCTCTAGTACATGTAGCACAATTAAGCATTTTGTTCACTAAAGCAAGTCAAAATGTGTTCGGGCAAGAAAATGTATGAAAACAAACAGTTTGCTTGCCTGATTGGGGAACCAGCCAGAAATGTTAGCGTGGAGCCTTTTATCAGCACCATGGCACTGAACTTAAAATCAGAGGGCATGCAAGTTAAGGTTTTACATTTAAATTTGGTTTTAACACAAAATTACAAACATACTCACCACATTATTAGATGCTAAGTGATCACACATTTTAATTTCATGTATGCCACCACATCCTCCATCTTGTGCTCGGATGTTGCAGCCTCCATCTTAAATTGCCGCCATCTTATAAGGAAGTATTGATCAGGTTCGTTAATCACTCACCACAAGCACCTTCAATCAAACATGCTTTGCCACTTTCACACAAGAGTGCACACTTCTACACTTGTTCATTCCTTTCCATCACAGACTTAAAGGCAGGGAATCTCATTTATACCCCTCCCCCAGCACAGCAAAATATCATGCATGCTCTTAGCTTGTGAAGGATATGTCTGTGAAATCTGAAAATCGGTAATTACTTAGAATTTGAAAAATGCACCAAGAAGGAACATTCAGTTGGACCACTATAGCTCCATGGTTAGACTTTATTTGAAGGCTACTTCAGTAGTATTACATGTAGTTCAATAATCATACAGTAGTCTATAATAATAGTTTGCATGAGACTTCTGCATAAAATTTGTCATTTATAAATGCATATGGTACATATTTGTAAATTTTGACAATTTCACTTAATATCCCAAATGTATATGATGAACACCCATGCACTGGAAGAGTCTGAAATAAGACTAGCAGCCTGGTTAAATTTTTGTCTCTACAAGACAATACTTGTAATTCAAATCAAAGACTGATGGTCCCAATAATTCCATTAAAACCATGTTTCTAGTTCCAACACTTTGCTGAAGGTTCTTAGATGGTATTTTCTTCTTGTATTTACCAATATTTACACAATGTTGATTTTTAGGCGTGCTAAAGAGATGCCCTGCCTTTAAGACTTGCCTCATCCCATCTTTATTGCACACTAAACAGGTATACTTGAACCATAAAGCAATAAATGAAATCCCTAATAAAGAGTAGACTATTAAAGTTGTCCATCAAGATTAATTTGATTTATATGTAAAACAGGGTACAGATATGCACAGGAATTCTTATTGACTTTATAGACATTTGTAGTACCAACACAAGGCAGATACTGTATGGTTATAAATGACTCAAAGTGTCAAGATATTTATGAATGGTACAAAGATGGATCATTTGAAAGATGTTTTCATGAATTACAATTTACATGTCATTTGTCAATGACTTAATATGTTTCTAATTTGAACTTTAAGATTAAGATAATCTGTTAAAGCCCAAGTTTAGTTTTGGGGATTTTTTGTTATTTGAAAGCTTTATGCCCCAAAGTCATAACCCTGCAATAATAGATTCTGAATGTCTTTAGTGTTTTTTTTATTAGTTAATGAAAAATCTTGGGGGACCCCCGAGATTTTCGACTATATTTTATATTACAGCATCCAAAGGGTTAAAAAGGCTTTAAGATTGCATGTGTTATACCTCATCTGAAAGAGCAGACTCTGCTCTTTCAGATGAGGTATAACTCATATAACTTTTTTTTTGTCTTTGATTTTTTTTTAATTAATTAATGAAAAATGTCGGGGGGACCCCCGACATTTTTGACCATATTTTACATTACAGCATCCAAAGGGTTAAAAATGTTATATGAGTAATACCTCATCTGAAAGAGCTGCGTCTGCTCT
>JZLH01S0099451.1:0-15302 GCA_001188425.1 Eucidaris tribuloides
CCATCAGTATGCCTTGCGACAGAAAAATTTGTTGTGTAGCTTTTTATGGGATTAATTTCTCTTGGGGCACAACAGAAGTACTGTACGTTCATGATTGATTCTCCTTAAATTCAAGACAAATCCTTCCAGCAAGGAGACACACTCCAGCTGATGTATAGACTGGAATATCTTTCAACCAGTTTGGTTCTACAAGCATTTTTTTTATCTCTCCCAATCATGTAACTGGGCTTTAAAGGCAAGGTTCACCCTGACATCAGGTTGGTCTTAATAAAAGCAGAAAAATTAGGGAAACATATTAATGAAAGTTTGACAAAAATCCACCAAAGAATAACACAGTTATGAAGTTTCAAAATTTCAATTTCGTGACGTCACATGCGAGCAGTTCCCCATATGTCATGTAATATAAATTCCATAAATTACAATTTTTTAATGGTTCACGATAATTGAATTGGGTTTTTTTTTTTCATAGAAGCCTGTATGAAATAATGTTTCTGATAATATATTGAATGCACAAGTAAAATCATTTTCAAATTTTTGAGAAAACGGCACTTAATGGAATTTATATCACATGACATAATGGGGAGCTGCTCGCATGTGACGTCACAAATTAAAAACTTTAATTAAAGTTCCATAACTTTGTTATTCTTTGACGGATTTTCGTCAAATCTTCATTAATATGTTTCTCTCACTTTTCTGCTTTTATTAAAACAAACTTGACCTCAGGGTGAACCTTGCCTTTAATGATTACCCACCTTTCTGCCAGTCAGGGAACATCTTGGCACACATGGTTCGTTCCAGTTTCTTGAATCTCTTCCAGTGTCTCTCCAGCTCCTGTAGACCCCTGGCGATGGATGCATCTGAAGGCATCTGCTGCTGGGCCCTAGTCATGAATTCCTGTGCCTTGTTGAATTCACCCAGCTGCATGTAGGCCTATGGGAAAAAGCATGGTTGGTGATTGTTTTTCATATATTTTTTTCATATATTAATATTTTTGCTCAAAAATTTTACTTTTTTCTCTGTTTTATGTATTATAAACCCATTGTAAGACAGTTTGATTTTTGTAAGCTACATGATTTCCCCATGCTACCAGTGTCTCTGATAAGGTCTAAAAATGAAGCCCTGAAAAAATAGCAGTTCAAAATGATCATTAAGTGCTTGAAAAAGTAAAAATCACTGAGAGACCATTCCAGTTTTCCTCCATAGACTGCTGTGTTGCAGAATTTTCCTCGGCCGACAATAATTCATGGGCCAATTTCAATCCGTTCATATTTTAAGAGTGACAGCATAAGTGTCTAAAGTTTTGTGTTCTAGGGTGTTTATTTGTCTATTCAAACACTGTCAGATATGTCAGATAGCAAAGTTTGACATTTTTTTTAACGGGGCACCCACAATGTTAAACAGTGTCTTTAACATGCATTTCTCATAGATCTCATGATGAGATATCTTGTCTCTTGTTTCCAATGGGTTAATAATCACCAAACATTGCCCCCCATAAGTTGGAAAAAGAAATGATTTCATAGAATCTGAATTAATTAATAAGTTTTAAACACTTAAACCTTTGATTTTTCAATTTTTCAAACAAGACAACTGACAAAATAAAATCTTGATTTAAAAAAAAGAAAAGATTTTTGCTATTATTTTTGTCACAAGAAAATTTCTTATGTAGTTCCTTGGTTTATTCATTCTAATTTAATTTAAAATCTGAACACGGGCTCTTAAGTTATCATGGTAACAAGAACCAGTAACTAACGGACAGACTGACAGATAGCCGTATGGACAACCCCAAAACATGATGAGAGGCATAACAGAAAGGTTAACAATTTGAGTTTCTCTGGTGAAAGATCGAGTCTCTAACTTGCCTGTCCTTTCCTGTAGAGAGCCTTAACGTTCTTGCGTTCGATGGCAAGCACCCGGTTGCATTTGTCGAGGACCCTGGCAGGCTGCTTCAGTTTTAGGGCACATAGGGCGATATTTAGACAGAGTTTCACCAGAACGTGCTTCATCTGCTCTTCCTCCTCCTCGTTCTGCATGTGGGCGCCCTCCAAGATTCTTAACCCCTGTAGGAACAAGTGAATCAGTTAATTACATGGTGCATAATATATGTCCCCACCAAAAGTGTTGATCTGTGGAATGGCATGAATGTTGAGGTTAACTTAACATTTTTCATTAATTTTGAATAAATTTGCATAATTAATAAATTTAAAAATTCTGTGTCGAAGTTTGGAAGCCCCCACCAAGCTCTATCAGATTAACAAAACAGAATTGAAATCCGCAGTGAAATGTAGAAGTAGCATTTTGTGTTAATTTTGAATAAATTTGCATAAATTTGCATAAATAATGAATTTCAGAATTCTGTGTCAAAGTTTGGAAGCCCCCATCAAGCCCTATGAGATAAAACAAACAGAATCAAAATCTGTTGTGAAATGTAGGAGAAGGTGCATTTTTTAACATTTTAAGCACATACAAACACACACGCAAGTACAAAGCCTGTTTCATAGTCCCCTCGCGGACCTCATTCGCCGGGGACAAAACCCCCAAAATGAACGATTTGCAGTCAGTGAATACTACCCAAAATTGGCAAAGGAAGAAAGTGAACAAATCACTCAAATAATTTGAGTTACTGTGTTTTTTTTCTCCAACATCCTATACATGCTGTACCTCCAAGCAAAATTTGGAGAAGGAATAGTCATTCTATTGTAACATGAATGATAAACAGAAATTGCTCATTTATAAGAAGCAATGATTTTGTCACTTGCTCCCTTTTGCCAAATCAACATCCAGCAAAAGTACTACATTAGATTTTCCTGTCATTTTTCCTTTTACCCCCAGTCTTGCTTTCATTGTGAGCTTTGACTCTGAGACTTGATCAGTCTTTCTATGCAGATACACACTTCAGCCATGTTCCATTACAAAAATCCATATTTTTTAATTATTTTTATTTTTATACAAGTATGTACTGCCAGCATATTGCACCAAATGAAGTGTTACCTTCAACCTTCAAATAACTCAGTTCATCTACCTACAGTAACACACACTTCAGCCAATTTTTTTTGAAAATCCTTCCCTTTGATGGTATACTGTCACATCATGGCAGGCTACATTCTATCCACCACAGAACGTTCCTGATAGGGTTTTGTTTTCACAATCACATCAAATATTGTGTCAATGATTTGCATACCTCGAAATGAGGTTATCGACCAAATACGCTAAAATCATTTACATGTAAAGATTCACATAAATCTTCGCCTTGCACAAAAGTCTTGGAGCCGAAAAGTAAGCCTAGTGCTGATAAAACTCAAACAGAATGCACAAACGTAATGTCACTCACTGAATTTGAATCTTATACGGCCACTAAATCAATCTGACGGCCAGACCTGATTTGTGCATCATCTAGTGAAACCTGAATACCTGCTGGATATAAGCTTACAGGGTCAAATAATTTACATCAGTGCAGTTAGACAATTGTCAAGTAATCTTTGCTACAGTTGGACTCTATCAAATTTTAAAATATTAGTAGGTGAAAGCTACACCAAGTGTCTGAAACCTAAAATACCTTAACAAAATACAACTTAAACAATGACCTAATTTCAAATTACTATGGTAAAGAACGAATTACAATCTTACCTTCATGTATTTTGTGAGTGCTTTGGAATGTTTGCCATCATGGAAAAGATCATTTCCCTCCTGAAAGTAGAATGAGAAATATAAATCACACGATCACACAAAAAATACAAGAAATGTAATTACACTTAAAACATGAAGAGCACATTTAATCACAACTCTTTAATAAAACAAGACAAAATTTATTTATGACCATTTCCAGTGGAGAAATGTGTAGTGCACAAAACCTGCAGATGAAAATATAGCATTTCAATTTTATTGTATGAAAATCATTGTGAAATTACTATGAATTTTGTGAAGTTATCTATTTTCAATCAATAGATATCCACAATGTTACACAAAATGTGCACTTTTTCCATTTCACCACCCCCAAGAAGTTGTGATAAAATCTCAAATTTTTAGGAAACTATCCAACATAAACCTACCAATTCTTAGGGGGATTTTGTGAGGGTTGTTTACCTGCGTTTTCAAAGGATAGTAACAAATTAAATTATTGTTGTACCTTTTATTATTGGTATACTCATCGAAACCATTCTACGTATGTGCTGCAAAAGTGATGACAGATTATTTCAGGAATGCTGTCAGTTGTCTGTAACGCTTGTACCTCAACCAATGAGAGTTTGATATATGGAGAGAAATTTCAATTTCACAACAATTCCACTCAAATACACTAACCTTTCTTTCTACATTGACAACATGCAATTTCTTCTTGAAAGCAATTTCCTTTCTCTCCTCCTCCGGCATTGCATTATACTCATCCAGTTCAGCTCGATCTGTGAAGCTCATTAGCTCAATCTCCATTAAAACTGAAAGTTACACAAACAAATCATATCAGTCGCTTATTTTTAGGACAACATATTTCCAGGGTTTCTACCATTTTGTGGAAACAAAATTCCTCGATATTTCCCTGATGGAAATTACAAATTCCAGGCATCAACATTTTGACTTATCTTTATTAACTCATTTTTAAATTGAATTGAATTGTTTTATTTTTCATTTCCATGATAAAAAGATCTACACATGTACAATATGATAAACAATATTGATTACTTTGTAATATCGGTGGCTGTGCCTGACACCCACTCATGGGATTTGAACCAAGAACCTACTGAGTTACAACACAAAGTCATTTTCAACAGACCCAATTTTTTTATCTACTTTTTTTAAAATTGAAATTTTGTGTTCTTGAATAAAAAAATCAGATTTTTTCCATCATTTCCAATATTCCCATTTTCTAAAATTACAAATTTGATTATCCTACAGTTTCTTTCACAAAAGCTATTTTCTTTCATTTCTTCAAAAAAGGATTGAATTTTTTTTTTAATTCTTATAATTCACCCCTGAGAGCCTTCATTCCAAAATTTACCATGCAGCCACTGATTGAAATGAAAAAATGTTAGACCATTATCATGAAACAATTTCATTATAAATCACTGTAACAATGAGCATATTTTTTTTTAAATTGTTTACATTCAAATTATTCTGGATAAGGGGAATTCTGCAAAATTCTTGTTTAACCCCTTAGGGACGACAAGCTTGTACAGAAACCCAGTACATGACACACAGAGACGACTAGCGACCACAAAAGGCCAGAAAAGATATTAACCTCATCACTCAAACCAAGGTTATATTGCCTTCAAATGGATCTGTCTCATAACAAATTTTGCCCAATATGTATGAAGAAACTTGTCGCTGCATGTGAGATGTACAGGGCTGCTGTACAAGCCTGTCGTCCCTAAGGGTTTAACATGTTTTCTTTGAAATGCCACACCTTCTTTCTGAATTGCAGAAATCCTTGGTCTCTAAAACTTTAGTGCTTTATCTGAGACCACAGGTTCAAAGATCACGGTCAACCCAAAACACAACCTTTTCATAAGGTTTGTACAGGTGACTTGGACCGAGACCGTTTTTGGCCTTGAGGCTGGCCTCGGATACAACAATGATAAAAATTAGGAAACAGGATACTTACTGGTGGCATTGGCAGGCACCCTAGGGGGAATCCCCTGTTTGCCGAACCCATACTCCGGTTTGATGAGGAAGCGGGACAGCTCTCCCACACGCATGGTACTCAAGGCCAGCTCCATTCCACGGATGATAGTACCTGTCAATTAACATAGAAGGATCATCTAGTCTATTAATATGGAACAGAATTAATTCTTGCTATCAACAATATAGGGTGTTCGGCAAATAGAGGGCAATATCGTCAGCGAGCGCATGTGTGGATTGCACGGTGGTCTACTGGTGTGACCAACTTATTCTAGCTTCCTTAGACATTACACAGGGACGTCTGCAAAATTCATGATTTTACTAAACAAGGTCAGAGTGTCACAGATTTGCATTATGATTTCAAGTGACCTTTACAGGTAGCATCAGAATTTGTTGGGTATGTACGCCATAAACTGAAAACCAGTCACTTTTACGGGACTTTTAATTCTCAACCCGTGTAAATGTATATAAACTGGAAGTTTGTTGGTGTCAAGTTTGTTGGACAAGCGCACCCTCTACTGCTGTATGCCGTATGATAGCGAGAATTACATTATCTTTCAATAAATCAATGAATAATTTAGTTTGCTATTTTTTATTGTTTGAGTGATTAATTGATTGATTGATTGAATGTTTGATTGATTGATTGATTGATTGATTGATTGATTGATTGATTGATTGAATGATTGATTGATTGATTCATTCATTCATTCATTCACTCATTTATTCATCCCTTTATCCCTCATGGTACTCGGGTCTCCAGATATCACGATAACGAGATCAGGGTGGACGGATGGACAGTACTAAAAATCAACAGTAATAGAAGAAAAAGAAAACTTACCATCACACAGTTTGAATTTCTCTGGTGCACTTCTGAGTCTTGTTGAGTCGTATGGCTCATCACTGTACTCCAAGTAACAGTTATAATGCACTGCAGAAGTGGGAGAATAAATGAATTAGGAATGGCTCACTTACACATTACCTCCAAAAGAAAGAAAAGCATAGGCATACATGTATTTAACTACCAATCTTTACTCAGCAAAACACTTCAGAATGTATACATTGCTCATGTAATCTCTAATGACAAACTGAATTTATGATCCTCGGTACAATACTAAAATGGGACTCACGTTTACAATATTACTCTAAAACTTGTCTGCGATATTTGGATGCTACATGAAGTATTATTTGCAGTCAAGTATAATTTATTGAAGTGTTATTTTCACCATGAGTGATTACTTGACATGTTCCCAGTTATTTTGAGAAAAATTTGCAACACGGTACTACTGTTGTGCCTGTGAAATCATAGATTGCAAAATCAATAATTGGGTTGTGGTGGCTTTGATATACCGTAATGTATACAATACTTTCTTTTCAGTACTAACTAGTTTTCTGTTGTAGTGTATAGGTTTTAAAATGTCCACATGGATTTAGCATTAATATTTTCAATTGGCAAAAACAGTAAACACTAACTGAAGAAAGTAAAGGTTCTCATGGGAATAACATCCATTATGTCTGGAAATTGTGTTACTGAAGCAATCAATCCTAAAGGAAGGGGTCTCCTGGACCCAAGCCCTCTCCTCCCCCCCCCCATTATTTTTCAGTCTGTAATACCAACTCCCTTTTAGTCTCTTAACCCTTTGAAGACATCTTGTCTCGAGGTCTATGGAAAATGCATGTTAAAGCAAAATCAAATCGTCTCCAATGGGTCAAAATTGTTTTACACCACAAAACACCCCCTTCATGCACTGACTACCTCTGCCCCAGCCACTGGAACTAAGTATAAAGGACAGCATAAACGGAGACAAGATAGGTTCATGGTGGGAATGGTGGGAATGGTGGGGCGAGGGAGGGGCAGGTATTTTACCTGTTACTGTTACTCCTCCAACAACCACTGGCCCTGTTCCATGTCTGATAGTACTTTTCAGTACTCCTTCATCCTTGTCTGGCGTAATGTCCTCCATCTTGCGTGCCATTTTGGCAAAAGGAGTCTGCGGGCAAAGCACACAATTAACAATATTTGACGGATTTCTTCACATTTAAAGACTTAAGTTTTGACTTTCAAATCCCCAAATAAGCTGATTGTACAAATACTGTAATTTCATTAAAAATATACACAAGGACAACGCAAAGCATAGCATCCTCTCGCTGGGTACATACATATGCATATTTAATGAAGTGCGAACTTTGCCCTTTGGCATACATACTTGAAAATTTAAATCTGTCTAACATTACTAAAGTCATCAAACAGAACTTGTAATTAGCTATTCTTACATATTTAATGAGCTACGACCTTTTGACCGCTGACATAAGTGTACATAATCCAAAATCAAATTGTATTTTGATACTATGTATGACAAGATCACGATTTGACCACCATTTCACTGACATATGTGTGTAAACATATTAAGTGGGGAAAAGTACCTTTTCATCAATTAATATACATACGTCTTTTCTATGGTAAAAGTATCTTTATTTTCATTTTTTGCGACGTAGAACCCTGTTTATTTCACCATTTTTGAAAAAAAAAATTAAATTTTGGCACATTTTTGGCCAAAAAATAGCTGTTTTGGGGTGACAAAAATTGTCTGCACCTACTTTGAAATGTTTGTAATATCCACAAAATTAGAATATATCCCTTGTTTTTGTTCAAATTCAATATGTCATAGTAATCTTAAAGGCATCATATAACAATGATTCCAGTTTTAAAAAAATCGGAGCCACGTGATTCCCTATGATACCAGTGTCTCTGATAAGGTCTAAAAATGAAGCCCTGAGGAAATTGTAGTTAAAAATGATCATTAAGTGCTTTTGGAATGTGAAAATCATTGAGCTACCATTCCTGTTTTTCTCCATAGACTGCTACACTACAGGCCTGATAATCAAATCAATTATGCCCCTTATATTTTCCCATAAGTGATTAGATTTCTGATATGGTAGCCTACATACTTTTTTCAAAATAATTCTTTTTAATTTATGGATGTTTTCTCTTCTGAAACCTAGTGCAGAGTTATTTTTCTCACCTGTTCTTATGAATAAATTTTCAATACCAAAAATGCAAATTGCATACATTAGTTGTTGACATGTCTGGCAAGCCTAAGCAAGTTGTCAGGTTGTTAAGAGCAACCTTTGTCAGAATAGTATGCAAAGAATTTTCATTAATATTAAAAGTTTATGGACAAAGCTACATATGCCCTAGTCTGGCTTCCAGACATTAACCTGTTCTTGCATTTATTGAGCTATGACCTTTAACCTTTGGCCTACACACTCCAAAATCGAACTTGGGCTGTATTTTGATATCATGTACCTTCATACCAAATCTCATCAAAATCCGTCATAACACGTAATTCAGTAGCTGAGCAAGGCTGCTCTACTGGCCTCCTTCACAGTCTTTTATAGTAGAAACGAAGAGGTGTGGAACGATACACCGTACATGTCAGTATATTTAATTATTTTTGTTACGCGAAAACAACGCTAACAGTGTGTATTTTGCTTTGTTTTCTTTGTCTTTTCACTTCAGTTCACATAATATATACTTTATCATCTCAGAAATACTTGTCCGGTAACGCCTCTTGCTAGTATTCCGTTTACTATCGTCAAAACACTTGTATTTATTTTGTTGTAATGTCAGTTCACCATGCATAGCTTATCTTTTTTTCCTTCTTTTCTTTGTTATGATTCTTATACCCACTATCTGCCAAGTCGTAATTGTACTTGTATTTGTCATAATGAAATGCTATTTTGTATGTACTGTGAAAATTGCTTATCACCTGCCATTATCTTACGAAATAATGGACCTGGTGTATATGTGTACATTTCTTGAATAAAGAAGTGATTCAACAACAAAAAGTTATCGAACGGAAAGCAGTTTTTGCATTCAATGAGCTATGACCTTTGACTAGTGCCCAAAGTTTTCCGCTTTGCGGATTTTCCGCTAAAATCGCGGAAACGGGGGTAGAAAGCGGAAAACGCAGTTTAAAAAAAAATGTAAAAATAATGAACAAAAATCATAAATAGTGAATTTGGCAAGAAATTTTTAGTAATTTTAATATAAGTATAGGCCTACTCTTATTGGTTTCAAATGCGTCGTGATTTTACCCATACAAAATCCAGTCTAGGAATTGCTCAGGCTCAGCGCGCGAAACAGTAGGCAATCATTTTTCACTGTTTCCATGCATTTGAAATAAGAAAAAAGTCTTTTCTGAGTTTTCAATGAATTTCAAAATGGTGAAATTTAGAAAGCAGAAGAAAGCAGAATTTGAGGTTTGTAAAGCAGAAGAAAGCAGAATTTCACATTTAGAAAGCAGAAAACTTTGGGCACTACATTTGACCTTTGAGCTACAACCTCCAAAATTGAACTTGGGCTGTATTTTGATATCATGTACCTCCATTCCGAATCTCATGAAATTCCATCAAACATTATTAAAGTTATTGAATGGAAACCAGTGTTTCAGACGGACAGACGGACAGACGGACGGACGGACAGCGGCGTTTCTATATCCCCTCCCAACTTCGTCGGGCGAGGGGATGATAAATTGTTGATTAATCACATGCGATGTAAATCGTGACTTTAAATGACCCAAGATAAAACAGAAAGAACACCAAACCCATCCCAAAATGCGTAATTAAACCAAAGTTTAATCTCATAGGATGGGGATCCTAGACACCCCCTCCCAATCCCCCACTGATATTAGTTTCAACCTACCGTAATAAGAGCTTTGAATAAAAAAAATCAAAACGCTTTCTGGGATCTCTGATCTTTTTTCTGCAGTTCAGTGTCTTATACCATAAACATGGAGCTCCCACTTCCAACACATAACACAAGATTTTGGCAATGTCAATGACTATTAAAGCTCACCATATTCTCATCCCCATCTTCATCATCATCATCTCCAAGACATTCCCTGTTCAGTTGCTTGAAGATCTCCTCTTTATCAAAGTAAGCTTCTTGATCAGGATCTGGCAGAGACATGATTGGATGAAATATAGGAGTGTAAATAGATGTTACCCAATTGTACCCCACCATTAACTACAGTGATGTCAGTAAATATAAAATAATAATAAAATAGCATTATCACTGTGAAGTAAGTAACGCTATTAAGTCTAACTTCTTAACTTTAAACCTTTTGCAGTGCCAAGCAAAAGGATTTTAACGTGATAGGCTAACATTGTGGAGCTTCAAATAAAAAAAATTGTCAAACTTTGATATCTCAGTTACATAGTAGTGTTCAAATGGACAAATAAAAACATTAAAATACAAAAGTTTGGAAAGTTACACTGCCAATGGCAAGTTATACATGAATAAACAATAAAACTCGGGGCGAGTTTTATTAACCTAGGTGTACTCACAGTAAGTCTTTGGGAGGAAATGGGCAAGTGAATCTGGTCAACTTACGATTTTCACTTTTTTAAAGCACTAAATAATCATTTTGAAATACAATTTTTTCAGGGCTTCATTTTTAGACCTCATCAAAGACACTGGTAGCATAGGGAATCATGCGGCTCAGATTTTTTTAACCGTGGTAAATGTTAGCCAATACCTTTAACTATGTTCAGGTAGGACACAACTTTTTAAGCTTTCACCGGAAAAAAATATTTTTTAATCAAAATTTGGTACCAAATATTTGATTGATAAATCTGCCACAAACTTCTGCAACAGATACCTGTACAGAGAAAAAGCACCACATTTTCAAAATTAACATTAATTAGTAAAACTGACAAGAAATCTTAAATCACACGACTTATACCAGGTTCCTCTGGTTCTTTTACAGTAAAGTCTGCCCCTTCTCCTTCCGGGTCACGAAGAGCTCTAAGGTCAAGACCCTTCTCAAGGGTCACTGTGCACTGGTCACCATCATACTGTGAATAAAAAATAGAAAATTCACCACAGGGTTAGCAACTTCATCACACTTCCTACAGATGTAGAGAAAAACTTGTTTTGCCTTGCTTTCAGCCTATTTCGCACCACTGCAGGAGGAAGGCCACTTCACCAATTCTCCATTTCATCCTATCCTGTACAGTCCTCTGCCAAACAATGTCACAGTATGCTGTTAGGACATCCCTCCATCTCCTATATGTCTCCCCCTTCTTCTTGTATGGTTTCTTGGTGTCCCGTCATTTTCTTTTTCTTGTAAATCCCTCCTCATCTTCTAATTTTTCTTTGTGATACCAAGCAATGTTGTCCTTTCCATTGCCCTCTCCCTGTCCCTGTTTCATTCCCATAAGGAGTTGTATGATGCACTGGTTGAATGCCTGTCTTTTTAGGGAGATGTATCAGGAAAGATATACATTAGCCATAAGTTCAACTTTGTTCAGGACCATACCATTCGTGTCAGCTCCAGATATCAAAATGTACTATTTAAATCAATTTGCTGACCCTTGAACTTTGACCTCTTGACCCACACGTGAGGGAAGTCTAACAATCATGAGTCATGAAACTGATAATCTTTGACCTACATAGCTTCAGGACAGTCCCGGGTAAGAGTGTTACAGTCCAAAATGCAATAAAGTACGACGAAGATGGTAAAAAATATGCCTTAAAAAAAGGCCAGCTAATATACAACACATCCGTGGGAAAGTTAGGTGCTGCATGTATGAAGATATCTCACAACTTTATAGAAGAGCGTGCCCATTTATAAATTCTTGTACATCCTCTTTTTTTCCTTCTTCCTTTTAAAGAAGTTACAGAACTAATTTATAGTATGGTTATAAATTGCATATGGATGAATCAAAACTTCCACCAAGATACAAGTTCTAGAACTCCCTTTGCAAAAATATTTTACACATGTTGATGTTGCCATTTTCTACTTAGGTATCTTCTCTTTCAGATGTTTTGCACAACTAAACCTGAACAACCTGTCCTGAACATCTCTTTATCAACAATACCACTTCAGTTATAGTTCAACCAAACACTCTCTTCCCAGCTATTTTGTTTCCTCTTATCTCCTCCTCCTTCAACTTTTTTGTCTTCTTGTTCGATTCATAGTCACATGTTCACAACTAGGAGCCTGACCGAGGCATTTTGTAAAATGTCTGCTCTACTTTTTTAAGAGAAGTTTCAGTGTTTGGGATCTCGTTGGGACCCAATTTTAGTATCCCATATGGGAGAGAATCTTCCTCCTTGATCTACTCCTTTTTTTTCTCCTTTTCTTTTTCTTGTAAGCCCCTCCTCATCTTCTTTCTAAATCTTCTTCCGACCAAATTCTGCTTCTCCTCTGATCCTCTGTATTCATCTTCCGCTTCTTAATTCCTCTTCTAGTCTTAGTTCTTCTCATCTCCCTCTTTTCTTCTCTCTGACAGAGCTCTGTGCATCTGCCATTTAGTGCCAATTCAAATTCTACCACAACCTGCCAGTGCTATAATTAATGTTCTGAACTCAGATTAAGCATTTTAGATACTGTGTAATTTATTGTGACTGGTAAAACTTTATAATGTAAAGGTCTAGTATAATTTCAGAATTTAGTACTTGCCTGGACCTGGTTAATTTTGTTTGTTGGCATTGGTATGGACAAAAAAGACCCCCAAACTAAGTTTGCACATTTCGATAGCATTTACCAGGTGTTTACCGACAAACACGTTTGATTTTTACAACTGCGGCTATATATTAAATTGAAGAATTTCATTTTATGAGAACTTGTCAATATAAATTATATTAATGTTCGATATGTCACAGAGATCTAATTGCCCAATCACTTATCCGCACCACCACGGATTACGACACTACCCACGCCGCTAGCTACCGGTGCCGCGCGCCGCGGCTGGCACCGCAATCACACGAGTGAACAACAAACGCGCGCAAAGTAATTTTACTGACCGGAGGTCCATCATCATCACTGATGGAGAGATTTTGCAAGTTTACTGGTTCTGGAGTTTCCATTGAAGAATGTTCGTCGACGTTAGAATTCACCCAGGAAATTAATCAACGTTTTTCTTGTCACGGAGATCATAGATGCATCCCCTTCAGCCAACACACGTGTACGTACGTGTGGCTTTGATTTCCAATAGCAATCTCTGTTAGACTCTTTACCAGTAATGTAGCCCCAATAAATTTGATAAAATTGTTAGAATGGGTCTAATGTTGATTTCTAATGATATGTATCATTTCATTACGTGATATCATATTAATATCGATTATTAAACGGGCATTAATGATCTGAACAATCCAAATGTCCCATAAAAAAAACTCTGTAAAAATCTGCAAAATGCTAAATTGCGCCTACGTCCAAAAACTAGCCACCAAGGATCAGCTAGCTGCACAGAATTCTGCTGCATGCTGGCCGCTGGCTGCTCCCCGACGGCACGGCAGCGGTCACCGGTCGTCGCCCGCGACTAGCTGACCGGTGGTGCATTGCACCGTACCCACCGTGGTGGGCCTGTGTATGTGCATGCAGTCTGGTGGGTTCTAGAAACTGGAAAGGTGTGTTGTTGGGAGTGTAAACAAAATGCAAAGCTGTCGACCACGGTAACTATAGTTTGCGTTGTCATAATTATTGTAGTAATTTACCACATCTAACGTCAGATCCTGTTTTAACTTTAAAATAAATCTAACGTTAGTGAATTTATGAAATAAGCCGCCGCGCTTACGCGCAGTGAGTATGAATCTACAGAATTGCATCACACACATTGCATTGCGTTATTATCGTGGTATATATTTTGCTCTGTGTTCACCCATTATTGTTCTGCGGGTGTCACACACTGTGTGTACACTGAGATTGTGAATGTGAGAGTGATTGTGAAATACTTGTATAGAGCCTTTCAGTCATATATATATTATTCATTTGCAAATGCAAGTACCAAATTCAATTCAAAATGCATTCCAAAATGTGAAAAGTAGAAATTGAACAACATGCACAGGTGAGAAGATGAGTTTTGTTCATACCAAAAATTCCTCACTCATAATGATAAAATTAGAAGTAATGACTTAGAGTCTATTGTGTGGTTGATTCTACAGTATAGAATCTGTGTACATAATTCATGACTTTCAATATTTGTGTACAGAGAATGATTTGATTCTTGTATATTTAAATTTTAATTCATTCTCATTAAAACATTCAAGACGACAATATCCTGCACATCCGACATTTATCAATTAAGGGAAGATAAAAATTTCTTTGCTTTTCCTTGCCACACTTCCATGATTATTGGTTGGGTCAGGAGAGAGACTGAGCATGCTGAGAGAGTGATGTTAAACAAACAAAACCAAAAAAAAAAAAAAAAAATCTAAATTTCCTTCTAGAGGCAAGTTTCTTGCTCAGGTAAAAATTTGTCATCAGTAACAGCTTTACTTTAAATCATGAAGGCCTACAAGTACTTATTAGTATAGACAATGAATTACATTTACCATAATTACATGTAGTTATCATATTTGATACAATTTCTTGCTGAGCAAAAAAAAATATAATACATAACCAAAAATCAAATGTGTTCTTGGTCTGATGACATATTAAAAGTTCAATTGTTTTGAATTTTATGATGAACAAAAATGGTGTTAGAGTATAATTTGTCAAAGCTCTAACATATCATTTTTATTCACTCTTCTGGAAATTTGACCCCTATAAAAGTTTTGAATCATGATGCTATCAAGTTAAAGTTGTTCAGCATAATTTTGTGTACTCTATCTTTCTCCAATGTTTAGTCAGTTCAAAGTTCACTGGCTGAATTCCATTTACTAGAGGTCTATGATGCAATAATTTAACATC
>JZLH01S0099451.1:43232-65006 GCA_001188425.1 Eucidaris tribuloides
GGTTATGACTTTGGGGTATAAAGCTTTCAAATAACAAAAAATCCCCAAAACTAAACTTGGGCTTTAATAATTCATTTTTACTACTGCACTCAGGACTATGTATTGTTTGTATAATAAAAATCTACAGTTATTACTATTATTGCTGTAAATGGAGACAAATGCCATCCAGTTAAGTAAAAGGAACAGTTACTTTACTTCAAGACTGAAAAATGAAAGCAAGTAATCAGGAAGAATCAAATACTGGTGAAACATTACTGGAATGACAAGTTTTTGTAAATGTTATTGAAATGGACCCTCTGAAACATTGTCATTTGTTTATAAAAGAACGTATTTGTCATGATTGATTCACTGTGATTTGGCCTGGCAGTAATATTTTACAAATTTTGGTCACAATGCAAGGTCATTTGAAGAGTACAAGTATGACGTGTTTGGCTTTAACCCAATGAAGACTAAGAACAAGATATCTTTGGCCTCTGTTATGGAGAATGCATGTTATATTGAAATCAAATCGTCTCCAATGGGTTAAAGATTGTGTCATTCATTTGCACGTCAAAAAACATCTAAATGAATGAAATCAGCTGAAATCATTTCCAATGTGAAGATAATATAAATAAACACCTCTCATAGAGACTTGGGGTAAAATATTGAGTTTTGGTGAAAATCTGGATGGTTAAACTTCATCCTTTTTCAAATTACTCAGAAGCCTTTTCAAAAAATCTGCGACGTCAAACGTGCACGTGCCGTTCCAAAATTGTCCGATCAGCCGTTAGTCAAAGGTCGTGCGGAAGTTAGCTGTTTAACCAATCAGTACACTCCGCTGGTCTTGCGACGATACACATAACCGCGATTCACAGTTTGAGCAAAATAGAAACTCACAGAAAGAACAACATTCTGGTAACATGTCGTTATTAGTTTTTTTAATAAAACAACTAATTCATGACGTATTGATCTCAAACTTTCAACACACCATTTGTAAGTACTAAACTACCGTTTGGTATTGATAATGAAGGGAAGTAATGGACTTGCACATCCCTGACACAATCTTTAAATGTCTTTGCAGGTCCAACAGGCCTTGTACGAGAAATACCACAACTGCACCATCGTCATCGTCGCCCACCGCCTGAGCACCATCGAAAAGGCCGATCGCATCGTGGTCATCGACCACGGCAAGGTCGTTGAGCAGGGCAGCCACCAGGAACTGGTCAAAGCCGACGGCCTCTACTCCAAACTGGTTGATCGCCAGCTGCTTGGACTTGACAAGAGTGATGATCACCGGGCAAAGACAGACGACGCCGAAGGTGAAAGACACAAACCAAAGAAGCACCACAAAGTGGCAGTCAGTAAGGGAATCAAATTCCGGAGGAGCCGGAACCGGACGGCCAGTGTCAGTAGCGACGACAGCGCCGGGTCACCTACGAAATTTTAACGGTGCAAACACTGCTAATGACAGTGAGGTCTGAATTACATAAACTGAAGAAGCATCATAAACCGGCAACTGGCAAGGGATCAGATTATGAAGGAAATAGGGTCAGATGGCTAGCGTCGGTAGCAACCGCAATGCAAAGTCATTTAACCCATCCATGCACAGGGTTAATTTTTAGAAGGATTAAATCCCTATTTCATCATTCATATTGGCAACATATTTTCTTAATTTCTTTTAATGGCACTTCCAAAAGAGTTGTAATTGCATTACAAATATTTAAAAAATATATAATTTGTAGTCAAACATTGCCAATTTGCATGAGAAATATGGATTTTCAATCATTAAAAGCATTGTCAATTTGAAAATTTTTAATAATTTTTTCTTTGAAAAAATCCTGCGATTGGCTCGTACATTGAAATATGGGCTCAAAATGAAGGGGTAATTTTCCTCTTTCTTTTGAGTTATTTTTCTGCTCCTAATTCATGAGTTATGATAAGAAATGTCATGTGCATGGATGGTTTAAAAAAAAGGAATTTCATGGTGCAGACAGTAGCACTGAGTACAAGAATTTAATATAGTAAAGTTGGATGAAAGTGTCAAAGCTCAAAAACACAAACCAAAGCTGACAACTGGCAAGAGTTTTAAATTACAGAGGAATCTATAGAACCAGGCAAATAACAATAACAGCAATGGCAGTGCTGAGGTGCTTTAAAAAGTTTAATGTTGCTGTTGGAACTAACTGCACTTATGGGTTGGAAAAAAATAGTTTTCTTTCACAAAATTGTTTAAGAAATTTGAACAGGATTGGAAGAAACAAGAACTGCTGCAGGCTGTTAGTTTGACATGGAGAGTGAATTATCGATGTCTGCATATATTGCCAAAGAATATCTACAATGGGATTTCAGAGCATCATTAATTTGTTTGTAAGATTTCATTATTTTATAATTAACTTTTTAAGTGTCATTCCAGATGTGTAGATTCATGTTTAACAATTCTATTACTGTACATAATTTCTAATATATGTATTTTTGTATGTGCACTTGATGAATATATATAATTCACCATAGGAACATGTTCAAAAAAATTGCAGTTGTACTGCAAACTGTGTTTTGTAAATTTTGTTTTTAAAGGTTATGAACCCGTAATATTCTGTTCACATCAAGATATATTCAATGCTTGAAAACTTGCAATGAAGTGCAACATGAGACATTTGCTGACAAAGATAACTGTCCGTGATCACAGTGCCTTGCCTTGATAATTGATTTTAACCAATCAGAATCTAATATAAACACTACACCAAAAGTAAGTTCTCCCTTGTTCAAAATACCATAACTTTTTAATGAAATAAGTTTTAGCAAAATAACTTGGCAGGAACATTTCCACACTCCTTGACTAACCTCTGTGTGAAAATACGATTGATCCGTCAAGCCATGCATAAGTGAGCATGAATTAAAGGCAAACATGTCACTTTTCAAAAGTCACAGGAGTCATCTCTTATGCCAAAATAATGGTAAATAATGGTATTTTTTGCTTTATTACATAAAGTGTGCTCACTGAACCCTGACATGGTTACAACCTCTTATGTCCATACAACGTGTAAAGATACATTTTGCTGAAAAATATCGGATTTCAATTTTTTTCAATAAACTTAATGGATTTTACAATTTGAAAATTGATGATGGATGTAAATTGTTAAATTGAACTCACTGAAGCGTAAATATGCGAAAAGTGCCAAAAGAATTGTCAGGGGGTCAAACGATAGCTGTTTTACATAAATAGCGCTTAATCATTCAACAGAAACAGAATTTATCAAAATTCTGCATCACAAATCCCTCAAAATGACCCTTATGACTTTTGAAAAGTGACATTTTTGCCTTTATTACGTGCTCACTCATGCATGACTTGATGGATGAATCACATTTTCACACAGAAGTCAGTCAATGAGTGCAGAAACACTCCTGCCAAATTATTCTGCTCAAAACCATTTTGTTAAAAAGTTATGGAATTTTCAAAAAGGGGGAACTTATTTTTTGTGTAGTGTTTATATAAAGACCATGCGATTGATTGCAATCTTTATGCAACAGGTGATGGAATCACTTAAGTTTCAATTAATATTGATATTGATTGAAACTCAGCAATAAAGAAGTCCTGTACAGAGCAAACCAAGAAAGAGAACTGATGAAGGCGGTGCAAAATAGGGAGTTTGTGTATGTTTGTGTATATATTGTTTTTATGGGTTATGAACCTGTAATATTTTGTTCACGTCAAGATAAATTCAATGCTTAAAATCTTGTAATGAAGTGAAGTCATAGACATTTCTTGTAACTGTCTGTGATCACTGTGCCTTGCCTTAATAATTGATTTCAACCAATCAGAATCCAGTATATCAAGACCATGTGATTGATTGCAATCTTTATGCGACATGCAGCCGAGGGATTTTCGTGCATGTTGTAATTGATAGAAAAGCTTTTTGTTTCAAGGCCTTGACAGAGAAGTTTAGAAATTGTTGTATGGGTAGATTTCTTCCTATGGAGAACAGAATGAAACTGGTGAGGTTCAAGGTAAAGGGTTACATGTAGAGCAAGCTTTTCTCTGTTTTCTCCTGTTTCCTACTTTTTTTATGTGCTATGTGTTTAACTGTGCTCTCACTGTTCCTTCTCCACCTCTAAATATTGTTTCCTACCTTTTCTTTGCCATTTGGCTCCACATCGTGAAAAATATTATGCAATGCAATCTTGCAATGTCGTTAAGTATTCCAGCTATCTCATAGAAGTCGCAGCACAGATGGCATTTGTTTTTTGTTTTACTAAATTGATAAATTTTCATTGTGTGCTTTAGTTCGTGAAAATTTCCTTAATCTCATTATTAGATACTTTCATTTCAAATTTGACATTGAAATGTTCAGTCCTGTTTATATGGAGTATGAGTATGAGTTAATGTATGTCAGTTTGATACATGGCATTATTCATTTGCATTGGATGATTTGGGAACATCTAAATCTTGACTTTAAAAAAAAAATGACTCAGATTATGTGTATTCATGTATAAAGTGAAATATAAAGCAATTTCTATTTCTTATATGTAAACTTTAAGTAGTCTATTTTGTAATATTTTGTATTTAATAACAGTGTTTGTTGCATTAGATGTAACTGTGCAAAATTACAATATGGTTCATATTAACTACCAGTTTTGTACATAGAAGAGATTATGTTGATCAATAATAATTGTCAAAATTACTCTGCATACTGGACAATGCACCATGTACTATCAATACTCATGTAAACGTTTAAGTCTAAATTTTAAATTGTGGTTGGTTTATTGTTCATTTATTTTGAGGTTTATGGCGTGCAGTATACTTTCCTGCCTCACACCTCAAATGCTTGGCGGTATGGTGTTTTAAAGTGTGGCCATGTTTTCTTTCCATACTAGTGTAATCAGTGTGATAACTTCCTAATTGTTGAAAGATTTTTCATGTCAAGAAGCACGAACAGCAGGCACACGACAGCGACGACAGGCACACGCACACACGACAGACACACACACACACACACACACAACACACTGTTAAACAATTTCATTCCTAGATACAATTTCATGCCACTTATTACGATCTCCCAAAAAATTACGAATTTAGGTTTCTAACTTTCTCGTCCATATCACTATTATGCTAACTTCATACGGAGCTTGTGGTACGGGTCATATCAATATATATTTTGTATTAACATGTAATTCGATTTTAAACTTTCTAATTACCGGAGGTATCCTTTTTTAGTCAAGCTTATTTAGCTTTCGGACTTTCCTTTTTCAAAAATCAATGCAACTTAAGTTATTGTATGTATTTATTTATAATATAACACATGTGGTGTTACCAATGATTATCTGTTTATACTTATGTTTATATTTTTTTTAATCTGTTTGATTTGTGAAATAAATTATGAATTTGAATTTGAAATATGTGGATTGCAAAACGGAGTTAATAGATTTTTAGCTGATAGGTCAAGAGTTACGTGATTTTATACTGCTGGTTTTGTTTTGGTTCACTGCAGTTCACTATTCATGAATCACAAATTTATTTATAAGAATGAAACAGGAGATAAAAGTTTGGAATGTGTCATATCGTGTATTATGATAGGATTCTGGGTGTGGTATGTTTGTGTAATGGTGACTGTAACATTTACTCACTGAAAAATATTTTGAACTGCTCATGGATCTAAATCAAAATAATGTGGCACAGAAATTAACTTACCTGATAATGCTACATAGGTACAAAGGTTGCAATTTTAATTTAGAAGCATTATACCACAATGCATCCAATTTAAAACATGCTACCAACTTCAGTACTACAGTGTACACTTGAGGCCCTGAAAAATAATTACACTTCAAAATTGTAAATGCTTTATCTGTGAGTGACTGGTTTTACCTTAAACATTTTCCTCCATACACTGTACCATTTTGTAATAAAAGGGATCATTCGTGGTTAACGTGATAGTGATACAGTGCATTCCCATTATAATAAACACAGTTATAACGAAATTCCTGTTACAAGGAAGTAGAAATTCAGGTCCCCAAATTATTATCTATATATCTTTATATGCTGTAACTGTTTGGTTATAACAAAATTTCGATACAACGAAAGAAAAAGTGACGGTCTCGAGGACTTCGTTATAACGGGAGTCGCCTGTACTATCATTTTAAAAACGTTTGCATTCTTGACTGTTTCCATTTGAGTATCATTACAGAGGCTAGACATTAAAGTTATACAATTTTAAATCGTCTGCTATTTTAAATGGTGTCTTTAAAATAAATGTAGTCCCAAATTCAAATTTGGACATCCAATATTGAAATAAGATGGTGCAACTTGTAGTTTCATGTGAGGTGTAAATGAAAACTGAACACAGAGCAGAGGCATACTTTTAAAGGTAAGGTTTACCCTGAAGTCAAGTTGGTTTTAATAAAAGCAGAATATTGAGAGAAACATATTAATTAAAGTTTGGTGAAAATCCATCAAAGAATAACAGAGTTATGAAGTTTCAAAGTTTAATTTTGTGACGTCACATGCGAGCAGCTCCCCATATGTCATGTAATATAGATTCCACAAATTGCCATTTTTTAATGGTTCATGATGATTGAATGGAGGTTTTTCATAGAAGCCTGTATGAAATAATGTTTCTGATAATATATTGAATGCACAGGTAAAATCATTTTCAAATTTCTGAGAAAATGGCACTTCATGGAATTCACATCACGACATGTGGGAAGCTGCTCGCATGTGACGTCACAATTTGAAAACTTTAAAATACCATAACTCTGTTATTCTTTGATGGATTTTCATCAAAACTTCATTAATGTTTCTCTTATTTTTCTGCTTTTATTAAAACCAACTTGACGTCAGGGTGAACCTTGCCTTTAAATGCTCATGGATCTGTCATTCCAGTGTTTGTCATTCAACTCAGTGAGTCATTGCCTTGTAATAATATACGCCAGTACTTTAGAAGCTAACTTTTTTGTGTGTGAAATTATATCATGTATAATTTATATTGAAACTTTATGAAACTTTATTTGTACGTGTAGTAATAAAATGTATTACTAATACTTTACATCGTTATGGTATTGTGCATTGTTGTTTGCTTCACTGTAAAATGTGGTGTTTCCAGTTTTCAACGGAGTAGAATTTATCACAAACCTTGGGCGGTGGGGAGTTCAGTTAGGTTATAAATTCTAACCATACATTTCAGAAAAAAAACATTTTAAAAGGGATAGGATTGGGACATTTAGCTCCAATGACATCGTTGAGAAAAAGGTCCATCCTTCCAATTTTCCATTTTTTTTTGGCCACCTATTGCATTTATTACAAGAATTTAGTATCACAAATTAGGTCAAACAAGCTTTGGTCCCATTTTAGTCACAAGTGACAACCCCCCGCCCCCCCCCCCAAAAAAAACTAATATACAGCAGACTCTCATAACGGCTTTCTTGGGACCACGGAGAGTACCGTACTTTGTTGTATACAGTGCACTCTCATTATAAAGAACACTGATATAACAAAATTTCATTATAAAGAAGTAAAATCACTGGTCCCATATCTTGGATTTCCAAGATAGGTCCCAATGACTTCTTTATATCGAGAGTGCACTGTATATTGAAATTTGTTATATGGTGACATGAATGATACCTTTAGGTAACAAATAAAAATCTGCTATTTTCTGAATTTTTTTTTTGCATGCTGTACCCTGGGTTACCAAACTGTCAAACAGTTTTCTAGTGTGCTTTTCAATGTTGAAAAACGCTTTTATGTGTAAAATGTTTTATTAAGTGGTCTTCTGCAACACTAAAGGCCAGAACAACTTTCAATGTCATTTCCATTTGACTTTTTGTCAGTTTATACAACTGTACTTCTATTGGACCCAAGAGGGTGCTTCACAACTGTGCTTCACAACTACATACCCCAGGGTACAGCATTGTGCATCATATCTTAACTGGGTTTTAAAAGAAACTTATCAAACTTTTACAAGGGCACTACACAAATTCCACTCAGTCAAAATAAACAATATTTTTACACAGGCTAGCTTCAATAATCTTTACTAAGCACATGTCAATAATTAAGAGATTGGTTCAATCACAGAGAGGCTATAGCCCCTCACATCAATTGGTTTCTGAATCCAAAGTCACAAAATGGCAAAGGAAAGACCAATGAAAATGAGATGGGATTAAACAAACTTCACAGTTGATTCAATATTACACGTCCTTCACGGGCATGTTTAAGTGATTGGCTCAATCACAAAGAAGCTACAGGAAGTTAACATCAAAAGTTTAAATGGCTGGAAAAATCAAACAGCCACACACAGATACAGACAGGTTGAATCAAAATATTGTTCATTTTGACTGAGTGGAATTTGTGTAGTGCCCTTGTAAAAGTTTGATAAGTTTCTTTTGGAACCCAGTTTAGGTTGCAAAAACAATAATACACTGCACACAAAGACAGACCAGAAATCGCGATTATCCTTCTATTTATTTTCTTTTGTAAATGTGTCACGTTCTCCTCTGTACTTATATGTTACTGCGCTATGAGCACGTGCATTGATAGGTGGATTTTAGCGCATTATAAAATGTCATTATTATTATTATTATTATTTTGTTATATCAGTGTTCTAACAAGAGTCCACTGTACAACTTTCACTCAACATGTCAATACGTGGTACAGTATATTGTGGATTCTGCCTCCTAGCTCTTTTACAGTTCAATTATGGCAAAGTCAAAAGAATCACACATGCAACAAAATAAATGAAACTTAACTGGACTTCAGATGAATTTTAAGTCCCATAATAGTTTTTATTACAAAATTAAAAGATTACAAAACATTACCTTGCTGTGAAGCATAAAAAATAACATGAAGCTGGTGCAGTAACGACCACCAATACACCTTGAGGTCCAGGCAGACATTATCATGTTGTATTGAAATGAGGCTGGAGGAACTACATTTGAATACAAGGCATGGTAACATATACCTGGAAATCTTATCACAGCCAGGATGCACACATAAGGTATAAAATATGTTTCACATATGGTGATCACTTTTTTGTTTCATGAAGCACCAGTTAGCAATCTGCTAAGCTTTTGAGATCCTATTAAAAAATAGTAAAAAGTTATTTTTATTGGTCTATTCTACTTTACTCAGTACAGGGGTTTCCCGTAATAACAAACATGGTTACTACAAAATTTCAATACAACTGAGTAAAAGTTCCAGTCCCAAAATCATTATTGAAGTCCATGGTGAAAAATTTGTTAACAATAATCATGGCCATAGCGAAATTCCTGTTATATCCTTGTTATTTCTGAGCTCAAAGGGTAAAGAAAAATAAAGAATGTGTTCTCTTACAACAAAATACAGATCGCTTGTGTAAAAACAACTTGCATCCCCATTGGATCCTAAGGGATCATCACTATGAGTGTGACTTGTGTATGTATGGACTTCATGAGCCTCGCCACACCATGCCTTGTGCAAAACCAACAGAATGGGTTCATTTTCTCCTTCAAGTGGTGCATACCTGCCAACCATTCCGATTTTGGCGGAATTTTTCCGATTTGTTAACCTCAATTCCGAATTCCGATTTTTAAAATCAAAATTCCGATTTTTTTATTTTCTGAAATTATTAACAAATAAAAAGGCTGGAGCAAAGGCTAACATGCCCATACTGCATGTAATTGTTTCCGCAATTATTTTTTTTCCGTAGTACATATTTAAGCCTAACCCGTAAATGTATTAGTCTTCTGTTTAGACGCCTTTCACACGTATCATGCATGTAGGTAGGATGCGCGCACCGCACAGCGGTGCCCTCCGATTCCATTCACATGGTACTGTGCCCTATGGAGTCTTGCCTGTAAAAAAAAAATTACACTACCTAGCCTGGCTGAACTTCTACACGTGTGTTATGTGTGTTGTGTACTGTTGACTGATCACGTACGTGCCGTGATGTGTTTTACCGTTCCTTGCAAATGAGTAGATATGAAGATTAGCTGTCCAAATGTGTTGGGAAAGAAATCAAAGTGAGTAATGTACCAAGTAAGTAGGAATTTTAATGAGAATCTAGAATGCAGCCTTGCAAGCACTTCGCATTTTTAGGTGTCCAAGCCCCCACTGTCCCACACACAGTGATTTATGTAGTCTAGACACAAATCACAACATGATGAACGTGTACTGCCTATAAACAATTTTCAAGGGTCTACCAACCTAGACCTGTCATTTTCAGGAGTCTGCTGATGATTCTTTCATAGTACATATATCATTTCTAGAGTGCTTAAATGTTGATTTTTTCAAAAGTTAAAAATTAAAGGGTCAGTCATTTTGACCTAATTCTTGCTTCAACTACTTTTTTCTCACCTTGTGTCCATGGTATCAACGAGGTGAAAAAGTCTGACGACTGGATAAATTAAATACCCTGGTTTTTCCCTGTTTTTTTCCCTTTTCTCAAATTCCCCAACTTTTCCTTGACTGGACAAACAATAAGTCATTTTTCAGGTTTTCTCCAATTGCCAGGTTGGCTGGGAACATCTACAAATACATTCAAACTTTCTGCTAAACTTTCAGTAAAATGTTACTAATGACAACCAGTTTCTGTGCCCAAAGCTTACTCAATATGGCACTGACTAATGCATACAAAGTGGAGATGAATCTTTAAAACTATCATATCATTTATTAGACAATTTCCTCATCTGTTTTCCACAAGTTACTTGATGCTGTATTCTGTGATACACAAATTAGGACGCCACTACTACTTATGAACTGTTTTTGGCACTTAAACATGAATATTTATAACATGCAACAGGATGGAAAAATGTTATTATGAAAAACTATTTCAGAATTTGATAATGAAATGGCAAATAAAACAGTGGGGGATTTCCTTTCAAAATCCAGCGTAAGATTTTCTTGAACGAATCTCAAAATCTTGTATCATAAATAAACAATGGTCATGAACAGGACAATATTGTTATGTGCAATTCATAAAATACAACCAAAGTAGGTTTGAATAACAACATCCGCATTTCAATGCTATCCATATCAATATTCTCCCCTAGACGTAACAAATGTGTGCATAATTCTCAAAGTTAAAAGTCAGTGCAAAGAATTTTTGTTGATACCCATAAATTTCTCCAAAGAAAACTGCAAGCTACACATCATACTAAAGGTAGGTATTTGTGAGAAGAAAAAAAAAATCTCACAATATGACTTACTGCACATGTTTATAATTTCTTTCCCCTGAAAAGAATCTACTTTAGGGACAACATAATGCTGAATGAATACTTCATGAAATGTATTGCTCTAAAACTGATTAAGTTGGAAAAACATATGATTGTTTCAGATAACTTTTGGATTATTCACATAATCTCGGTAACAATGCAAGCATCACACCATTTCCACAAAACGCTTCCTTTTCTTTTCTTGTTGAACTTCCATTCTTCAACATCACTTTAATATATTCCATCAAAAGTGAATCTTTACTCTGTAAGTAACTTGTTATAAAAGTTTGACCACATAAAATTTCAACACAGATAACAAACACAAAATGCCAAAGCTGGTATTCATTAAGATCAGAACACCACATACTGAAAAACCAAAAGTAGATAATGAAAACCAAACATTATCTTGGTCATTGCCAATGATCAATTTCACCAACTTTTTCAGTAGTTGTTTAGTGATTTGCAGTCTTTATCTCAAGGCATAAGTACAACTCCTGCACCTTATTCTAGTATTAGCTCCATTACAAGACACTAAAAGATAACATGTTACTTATTAAAATGATTGACGTCCTTGGGTGCAGTAAACCAGTGACCATATCCCTTGTTCTCCAGATGTTTGATGAAGAGCCTTTTGCTTTGTTGGTAACAGCCACTCAAGTCCTACAATGAACAATAAAATAGGAAGACAGTTAGTACACACTGACAGGTTATTCACAAGGTGGGTTCACGTGGTACTTACTCCCCAGCGTAAACTTACACTGGCAGCAATAAAAAGTCCATACATACTTTTCTTACTCCATGGCATGTTCCCCCCCCCCACCCACACACACACACACACACACATGCGCGCATACACACACTACTATTGCTACATGACATGAGTTACCTCATTGACATGCTACATGACATGAGTTACCTCATTGACATAACAGTAGAGTTTCGGCATAACAGCTAATTGGTATCTGGAAGATTACTGTGTTATATTGGCATTTTGTTACATCAGCATTGCAAAAACAATGAATTGCAAAGAAAATTTCACTTTTTGGGCTGGAAATATTGCTTGTTATATCAGCGTTCTTCATAATGAAAGTACACTGTACCACATATATCATTTGACCCGAAAATACAGACAGAGGCCAAAAGCTTGCAGCAAAGATCACTCTGAGCCAAGAGCATGACAGTGTCTACATAGGCTTTAGACATGGATATTAACTTGCACCACTGCACTCCTCCCTTATGCTCACTTACTCCCACCCATGTGAACATGCCTATAGTATGGCAGAATTAGTGGGTGAATTGGTGAAATGCACATATGGTAGTTGTTACTTTATGCAGCCAGGTGACATCCAATTTTATGCAATTGAGAGGCAAATTTGATGATTTTTTTTTCTTGGTCTTGTTTGCATCTTGCCCTTCTTGTAAGTGCAAAAATACATAAAAATTTATTTTTCTGAACAATTTTGCCACCAGTTCATCACCTATGATAAGTTCTTACTTACTTACTGCCCATTATGCCTCCTGGCATGTAGGGCAGCGACAAAAGCTCTCCACCCCTGTCTATCTGGTGCCATTCTCTAGAGCGATCCCCAGGTCTGGTGGAGGCTAGTCATTTCACTTATGTTTGGCATGAAGAACCTCCTCCATCCTGTCAATGGCTTCCTTGCAGCTTTGACCACTGCTATTCATCCTGGTATCCATAGATACACCTGGAAGCCTGTCATGCCTGGTAGTGGTAGTTGTTTTCGTTGCTGTTTCCATAACGAGTCTTTTTACGGGACAGGGTTGTCAACCCTGACCCCAACCCCCAACCTGGAGGACCAGGGGACTATACTTTGTCTGGCTTCTACCTTTCGACCTTTCCGCCTTGGGTGGCCCTACCAGGAGTACAAGACTCCCGACGGCATAGCTCTCCAGGTCACTGAAGCACACAAACACCCCCACCAACGTTAAGGTGATAGTCCCACGGAGGTGTACGATAAGTTCTGGACATTCATTAATATATACCTGCCCTATTAAATAGAAATATTCATATTTTTGGGGGAAAGAAAAGAGCCATTTTAACCTATTTTTTCCTATTTATTCAATTTCTTAAGAATTTGTGTCTATTTCTTGACTTTCAGGGTTGGCAGGTATGTAATTAGTATACTGTACAGGTACTCTCCTCATTTCTGTTTATCGTTTGTTTTTTCATTGTGGACTTTTGACCAGTTTATGCTCACCTTGGCATCTTGGTAGCTAGATGCTGCCAACAAGTCCTCTCTCTTGGCCAGGGCAGCAGTGCTACGGAAACGATGGAAAAAAGCAGCCTTGCAGAGACGACTGGCAGCCTGAGAACCACTCTTGAAGGGAGAGCTGCAACAAACAAAATCAGAAGAACGTGTGAGCGGGAAGGACATATATTATATAAATTAATATACATTTCACACCCCCCCCCCCTTTCCAAGCACAAGTATTGAAACACCACATAAAACCTGGATTTGAAATTCTGAAGTCAAATGTAAGCAATAACAAAATATACTTTTAACATTTTCTTAAACATTTTCAATACAAAGAGCTATTAATCTTGCAAGATTTAGAACTTTATCTCACATGTTAACTTAATTTCATCTTATTTCTGAAAGAAATTTCATATCCCTCTCCAGTAAAAATGATCTTCAACTAACAAAATAGTTCTTGGATTATGCTTTAGCTATTATTTTAAAACATTGTAATAGGCAAACCGCTAAAGCTATCCTCTGTTCCTACAGGGTAAATGTCGGCACACACTGTTCTTGTCAAATGCATGACATATGTGATCGGATCTAGCAAAACCGTAGCAGATATCAAATGTCAAATTATTGAAGTATTAGAAAAAACCATTTCACAATCTACATTTTAATAAATAAATCACAAAAATTGAATGGTTAAAAGGGAAGTTATGACAATTTGAAATCTTGATTTTGTGCAGTGTTCAGTGGGCGTTTTCTTCCTAAAGCTAGTTTCCATAAAAAAGAAATTCGAGAATTGCAGACAAACTCCGGGTTTTGCTAGATTGGGTCACATACATTCTAACAAAACCTGTTTTAGCGCCAAATAGTAATGCTGAACCTGACTCCAACTCTAACTCTGACCCTTATCCTTACCCTAAACCCTAAACCCTAACTCTTAAATAATCCGAACCCACCCTAACTTGAACCAAAACCCCAATGATAACCTAATTCTAACTCTGTCTTCTGCGATATCATTGCTGGAGCACTGGTTATTGTTCCCGTTATCATCCAATCAGGGGAATCCCCAAACAAAGTGATACCTAAGACATACCTCTGATGAGTTCTGCCACGCCCACAGTCTAGTACCTCATACATGCCGTCTCCACTGGACAGATTGACACTGACGCCGGGCTGGAGGCCATCTTGGATTCTCAAGGGTTGCATGACCTGGGAGACGAGAGGATGGTGGAGAGCGTAGCCAGATAGCAGCGTACTAGTGAGACTGTCGTCCACTCGGCAGCACATCGCCCTCGTGAGGTGACCGTGGTTATACATACTTCCTGAAAACAAATAGGATAAGAAGAAATGAGTGAAAATGGAGCATCATGGTGTTGCCAATTTGTACTGATCCTAAGATTTTTTGAATGTTGATAACTTTATTTAAAGGCAGTGGATCTCTTTTGCATGCCTAAAAATTAACATTGTGTAAATACAATGGCATTTAGAAGAAAATGCATCTGGGAACCTTTAGCAAAATATAGGAGCTAGAAAACTCAGTTTTAGTGGAATTATGGTGACCGTTAGACTCAGATTTGATTTTTTTTTCTCGCGAGAAAAAAATTCCTACCATAGAACGTACACTAAACGGCTGTTGTTTTTCTTTTGCATTTTTTAAATTCTAGGCAATCACTGACCCCCAGATTTCACAGACATGCCCTTCATCAATAACCTAAGGGCATGGATTATCTTTTCCTGGTCTGCGGGGATGTTTGCAAATGAGATCCACTGCTTTTAAGTTTGTCCTTTTTTTTCATAGCTTTCACTGGTGTGTCACACTGATCTTTCTGCCCCTATTGGAGCTGCTTGCTGTCGGCCTGAAATTGTCCCTTAATGTTCTGTATGAGGGAGGCATCATGGCTTAGTGCGCCATGGTGATTGTCTCCTTGGCTAAGGCACTTTATCCCCATTACCCTGTCCCTCAGATAGAATGTAAAGCCGGAGGTCCCATGTTGGGACAGAAACACCTTGGCACGTTAAAGAACCCACACACTTCATCGAAAAGAAAAAGGTGAAAACCCGCTGTGATGGCAATTCAACACTGTCTACACTCTCAGCCACGGGTCTCTTCTATGGCATTGTATAGCTGCTGCCTTGCTGAATGATACATGGTCCAATATTCAAGCACTATGAAACAAATATGTGTATAGCGCTATAGAAATAAGTATATTGTATTGTATTGCTCTGTATATTGCATAAATTTACTATACATGGGGATCAACCTTTCAATAGGTCTTCCACTGACTTTTGTTGAACCCCACCACTTGGTCTTGTTTAATCATAATTATATCTTATTTGTTTATTTGAGTCCTTTGCTTTGTAATGTATAAGTATGTTAGGTTTGTTTTCATATTACCATTGAATAATTTGGATTGTAGGATTTATGTTTTAATCACATTACTGTACAATGGAAAATTTTGAAAATAATATTTCCACACTAGAGATGTAATACCACTTTGCATTATAACACACACCTATTCATTGATCAAGAAATGATAAAACCAGCATGTTGGCTCAGGTTGACCTACCCTAGTTGACCCATTAAAGTTCACCTGAGGTGACAATGAGGGATTTAAGTAACAAATTTTCAGTAGTCACATTGCCCAATCATACTGCAGAATACATTGAATGTGGGTAATGATGTTTTCATGGTGTAATTGCATTTTCACAATCTAGTATATTTATACATGTACATTACACTTTCAATGAAAAATTACAGATTTTGGTCTAATTTCTTGTTGTACTTTTGTAGTTTTAACTGTGGGGTGCTGGGTCTATACCCTGGAGGACAACCCCTCCAGGGATTACTTACCCCCACCTGACAGGGACCCCCCCCCCCCCAGACAGAACTTACTTCAGAGGACAACTCTCCCGAGGGCAATTCACCTGGAGGACAACTCCCCTGGAGAACAACTCACCAGAGGAGTTTAAAAATGTCTCCAGTTTAAGAAATCTGAGTTTTCCTTGGGGGAGTAGTCCTCTGGGAGAGTTGTCCTCCTGGGGAAACGTCCTACGGGGGAGTTCTCAGTTGGAAGTCATCTCCACAGGAGTTCTCCTCTGACAGAGTAGTCCTGATATGGAACTTCAGGGTAGTAAGGGCCAGTGGTTTAATAGTTCATTACATACCTAACGTGATGGACTCCAGGTAAACTGGATGCACAAAATGACTCAACAAAGACCCTTGTAGTCCTAGCACATTCCAACGTAATAACTTGTCACTGCTGGACATGAAATGTATCGCTCCCTGGATGAAAATGGTGGTAAAAGCAATACAGTTAAAATGACAAAGACAACTTCCATTGGATTTGCAGCAAAGAAGGAAAACATATTAATCTGCAGTTTACGAATTTGAAGAAAAAATTACATAAATTTGACATTTAAAACATTACACATCAAATTAGATTGCTTGACTTTCTTACTCTGAACTGTACTTGATAAGGTAACTAGGAAGTTGATCAAATAACCCATATCGTCGCTGGGCTGATAAAACCTTGTGTCTCAAATTTTGGTGAAAATGACTTTCTTTGATAAATGTGAAGTTTAAAACATACTACATCTTCTAATAACCATGTGGGTTGCCATATCTTGAAACACAATTGATTATCAAACATAGTCTTAAGTTAAGTAGCTTACGTACATAATTTGTTAAGATAAGAATGTTTTCTCGCTTTCTTGAAAACTTTGCGTTTTGAGATACGAGGTTTAAAAGCCCAGCGACAATATGTGAGATTGGCTCATAATTTCACAAAAGGATTTAAAGATGATGTTCACGGTGTTTAACAACTATGTCTAGATTAGACAAGTTCAAAAACACAGATGTCTACAGACAGTCTTCAACACAATGTCATTAAAATTATTATCTTCTCTTAAATAGCCAAGGATAAGATTTGAGTGCTTCATGGAGTATTACTTTCACTCTTTACACGCTGAATTATTCTAAATGGATAATGTTATTTTGATATTTTTGTAAAATCTTGCTTTCCTTATTTCACTATTGATACTGATAATTATTCTATAGATGTTGCTTAAGCATTATGTACATTTGTTAGCTTTTCTAGTACAAACGTAACGGAGAAAACTTATAATTACAATTGTTGAATTTAATTGTATGAATGTGCAAATTGCAACATTCACATGCAAAAGGTTAAATAACAGTGATACAATCCCCTCTATCAATCCAACTAAACTGAGATACAAGCTAATTTGACCACAGTGGTTAATAGATAAACATACGGAAATCAAAATATTTTTGTCAGTATAATTATGCTGCATGATAACCTACATTTTTTTCTCTTTTTAAATGCAAATAAGTAACCACCTACACTAATAGCTAACTAAATAAATATATATAAGTATAAAAATAAAGAAACAGATTAATAGAATTAATTTATTATTTGATACAAAAAGAAAGCTTCAAAGATAATACCTCTCTTTTTATGCCATCCAGTCCAATATGTGAATCTGACAAATAAAGCAAAGAACAAAAAGGTCATTTACACTACAGTCTGGCCTCAGTTATATGGCCATCACTTAACCGGCTCTCTCTATTATCCGGACAATGGACTTATCAGTCATTGCCTGTAATTGATACACCTTTATCAGAAGTGTACACAGAAACCTGCTGGGTATCAATAACTAAAGTGTCACTTGTGTGTGGTCTGTTGCAACTTGCGCATGGTGTGTGGGTTGTATATACTATGACTTAAGACATGTATTACCTCCCCCCTATAATCTGTTTGTACATTATCTCTCTTATCCGGCCATATCACTTATCTGGATGGCTGCTGGTCCCAACATCGCCGGTTCATCAAGGCCGAACTGTGAGTCTGAGGTTCTGACATGCATCCCATAATAAATAATATTTTGATCCCATTCTCAGCAACGCCATGCCCCCATTTCATAAGGAGTTACCATCAATCTAACGACTGCTATCAATCACAAATAACTGACATAAAGTGATCAACCTAACTCTATAATACAGGATGTGAGTGTGTCACTGAAAGAACACTGGGATATCACAAAATACCAGTTGCCAATTTCATTTTTCAATGAATAAATTATATGAATGACATACAGTTATGTACTACAAAATAAAACACTATATTTTCATCAGCCATGATTAAAATTGCTCCATTTCAAATTTTTTTTTGGAATAATGTGTACAATTATTAGAATATAATAAACTGATAATATTCTCTATGGGTAGGATGACATGTACTTGTAAACATTTACAATAATGATTATAACATGGACACTGGTTTGAAGGCAACCACACTGATATCATCTACAATGTCTGAATTAGGTAAAAGAAAGTCTCTTCATCTGTGAAGTTTCTCATTCATCAATTGGCAATGATGACAAAGACTTATTTGAAAACCAATTTGGCAACAATTGAAATATGGTCCAAAACAAACTAAGCTTAATCTTTGTGTACTTCAAATCATTGAGAGGTCCCCATGTGTAGACACTTTGCCCAAACTCATCCAAGGCTTCATATTTATTGTATACGTTGGCCTAGAGTATTTGCTATGCAGGAAAGTACTACTGCAACACAAATACTAACATGGTTGTATCTTTGATGTGGCCATGTTTTAATTGAATGCTTTAGATTGCAGTTATTCAACACACCTGGGGCCTATTGCATAAAACTTTAACCGGTTGAATATGAAAACTCTGGTTAGCGTGATTTTTACCATGCATTTTCCCATAGGAAAAAAAAAACTCTGTGGTTAAAATAACGGGAGTTTCTCTCCAGTTAAAGTTTCATGCAATGGGCCTCTGAACTCACAGACTCACACAACCTCCCAGTAGCACAGCTGAATATATTTGCATAGTAGCTACACTATATAGATTTATGTTTATTATTATATTATTATTATTATTAGCATACACCATTATGTAGTTTTGGCCCTTATAGCCAAATATTTAGGTACTAATAGGGCCTAGATTGGGGGGGGGGGGGGTTCTGAAAGAACCAACTATTTTAGGGTTAACGTAGACAAAGTCTTCTTACTGACTGACACAAGGGACCCATGACCAGCATCCACTTTGAAGGTAGGGTAGTGAGCTCCGTCTTGCATTAGATAGAGGTCATCTTCACTCATCTGCGGGGGCTCATTGGATCTGATGGTATAACAAAGGGAAAAAAGAGTTTATTTTCTATGTAAGGACTGAAACAGAATGAGGTGTTGCAAGAGTGGATGGATTGTTATAAAAGATGTTTGTAGTGTTGGTCCCAGTCATGGGTATGTGTACGGACCAGTGGGTATGGATACGGGTATAGAGCCATACTGGAACGTCGGTGTGGGTTCGAGTATGGGTACGAGTCCATGGGTACAGGTATGGGTAAGGGTCCGGAATTGGGAACCCTGGTACAGGTAAAGGTACATCAGTTCTGGAAAAGAGTAGTTAACTAGTACTAGTAATTATTAGTATTAGTAGTTAAAAAGTGTAAATTAGTAGTAGTTAGTAGATGAAACTAATGACCCAACAATACCATTCGTCTTTGAAGACATTTGTCTTGAATAATAGTTTCCCTTGCAAAGAATCTAAGAACAACCACTCGTAACGTGATGGGCTGCATTTATTGCTCTTGCTACATGCAAGTGACAAGCATACCTACACCTGTATCACTGAAAATGTTATTTTTCTTACATATGTTTTACCTACTGTATACGCATAATATTGTGCAGTGGTTCAATTTTTGCGACTGAACAAACACAACCAGTTTCACTTTCTATACAAAATGCGAAGTGAATGAAAATGCCATAAAATCATGAAAATAGATGTAATCTGAATGTAGTAAATTGTCTGGACTGACGGTACTTACGAGTCAACCAATCGGGCTGCATCGCCTATTGGAGCTTGATTGAGATAGAGATGGAATGTTATGCCTTCCTTAACTGACAGCAGAGGACTCATCGGTTGACCTGTAAAAATGGTTTGACTGTAATCACCTTCATAATAGGATTTGAGCTGTTGGTACAGAAATCTGGTGAAAATAGAAAAGGAAAATCCATCAAAGGTATCATTTTATAGTTACGACACTGGTACACTGAATAAGCTCAATAAACAAATACTTAAAGTCAATCCACTTTTTCTCTCTCATATCCTTCCAAAGCCCACATCAAAAAAGCAGCATTCTTCATTTGTAAATGTGAAGGAAATAGGCAGTGTAGATACCAAAATAGTATCAAATTAAATACCACACAACAGGTTTAATTGAAAACCACTCCAATAGACAATTATTGAGATCTAACAAGATTTTTTTTTATTAATTAATTTTTTTTATTGCACAGAGCATATTTCTATTTGCTAGAAGCCCATGGGTGTTATGATGCTTCTACTAATGCCTACTGCATCCAGAAGCCTTAAAATTTCAATGTCTATTTTAAAGGCATTGTATAACAATGTTTCCAGTTTAAAAAATCTGAGCTACATGATTCACCATGCTACTAGTGTCTTTGATATGGTCTAAAAATGAAGCCCTGAAAAAATTGCATTGTAAAAAAATCATTAAGTGCTTTAAAAAAGTGAAAATCATTGAGAGACCATTCCAGCTTTTCTCCATAGACTGCTGTGTTGCAGAATTTCCTATCGCACGATATGAAATTAATGTGCCAATTTGTATCTGCACATATTGTACTAGTGACAGCATAACTGACCAAACTTTTGTGTTCTAGGGTGTTTATTTGTTCATTCAAACACTGTCAGATATGTCAGATAGCAAAGTTTGACAATTTTTTAAACAGGTCTTCCACAGTGTTATATAGTGTCTTTAAAATTATGCACAGACGTGGTTCTTCTAAATTCAAATTCAAATTCAAACTTTATTTAACACTCATCATAAAAACAAATTACAAGAATTTATACAGATATTACATAAAGTAAAATAAACATAAAATTCAGATTACAAAACACTTCTCTGTTAAGATACCAGTGATCAAAGGAAGTCACTGTAAAAACAAACATTTTAGCATCATATTAGCACTGCCCTGATAAAGTCAAATCATTGGGCCAAGTCGAGCTGAGAATTTGCTTAAAATGATCATGACGACCCTACCTTTGGAAGCTCCTCCTGGCCGTTACCACACCATGGCAATCCAGCATCGTTCTCCCGTCCTGCGTCACGGTTGCCCCAGAGGCTACCCCGTTACCGGTCCCAAGGGCTATTAGTTTACCCTTGTCACCAGGACCTAGAAGGCAGAATCACAAATTCACATGTTGGTTGAAACCATCACTGGCTTGACCAAAATACATGCCGAGTCACATGTAACTTTCCACATTTATGCCTATTAAAGCACAGGTTTAGTTTTGGCGATTTTTTTTTAAATTTGAAAGGCTTACGCCCAAAGGTCATATCACACCAATA
>JZLH01S0099480.1:0-10377 GCA_001188425.1 Eucidaris tribuloides
TGTGTTATACCTCATCTGAAAGAGCAGACGCAGCTCTTTTAGATGAGGTATAACTCATATAACCTTTTTAACCCTTTGGATGCTATAATGTAAAATAGTAAAAAATGTCGGGGGTCCCCCCAACATTTTTCATTAATTAATTAAAAAAAAAACCAAAGAACAAAAAAAGGTTATATGAGTTATACCTCATCTGAAAGAACTGAGTCTGCTCTTTGAGATGAGGTATAACACATGTAACCTTAAAGCCCTTTTAACCCCTTAGATGCTATAATGTAAAATTTTGGGTGGTCCCCCCGAGATTTTTCATTAATTAATATAAAAAAAAACTAAAGACATTCAGAATCTATTATTGCAGGGTTATGACTTTGGGGCATAAAGCTTTCAAATAACAAAAAATCCCCAAAACTAAACTTGGGCTTTAATAAGGAAAATTGTCGACACCCTAGATACTTACAGTCCTTCCAATGTCGTAAGAGTCCTGAGAGCTTCAATATTTAATATCCTGTTGTTGGAAAGAACCCTGCATTTAACACACATAGACAAAAATAAAATAAAATGGGTGAGTAACATTTATCCACACTAGATTTTAAACAACATTTTAATTTCGTTGGTTCAGTGCATTGAATATGAAATCTGTGCCATATTTACTGATATACCGCTTGCATTAAGACAACAATATGGGCCACTATTTTACTGTCACTGTAACTGCATGTAATACAGTCAATGTTACTGCACGCTTAAAAATAAAGTGTTGGATCCACCCTTTTTCGTGCTGAATTCACCATTTTGAAAGTGGGCGAGGAGTGACAGCGTTTTAAATGTTGATTTACCCTTTTTGAAAGTGTTGAAAATACAGCACTTTTGAAGTGTTGGAAAAAACGCTGGATTGTACCCTTTTCGAAATGTGGTAAATTAGCGTGTTTAATGTGGTTTTAGCGTATTAAAATGTTGAAAATTCACCCCTTTTAAAGTGTTGAAAGACCCTTTTAAAAGGGTAGAAAACACTGTTGAGACACACATAAAACGACACAAATCCAGGCATGCTCGCGCACACATACACAATCACACCCCACATATGCACACACAAACACACACACACACACACACGCACACACACACACACACACACACACACACACACACACACACACACACACACACGCACAACACAAAGGCACACATAGGCACACACGCACGCACGCACACACACGCACACAGGCACACACACACACACACACACGCACACACAAGGCACACATAGGCACACACGCACGCACGCACACACACGCACACAGGCACACACACACACACGCACACACACATACACACACACACACGCACACACACACACACGCACGCACACCTACACACGCACACAGGCGCACACACACACAGGCACACACACGCACGCACGCACGCACACACACGCACACACAGGCACAGGCACAAAAACACACACGGCACGCACGCACACACGCACACACACGCACGCACACACACAGGCACAGGCACACACACACACGCACACACACACACGCACGCACACACACACACACGCACACACACACACACACATACACAATAATTACATGGCGATTGCAATGAGAGTAGCATTACAAGTTTTTAATTTATTTTTCTTTCATAAATGAATTGTACAAAAGGTTTAACTGGAAATATAGAATTTACTAATTTTGGAGACATGTAAAATAAACATACGAAACTATTCTAACACAATGAAAATACTGCTGTCATATCAGGATTGCAGTGATGAATTTACAGCCAATATTTCAAATGGCAGTGTGTAATGATCAGCCATGCAAACGATTCTTGAACATAGAATTAGAAGAGGCATTTGAATTACCCCAAAATCATACTCACACATACCAGAGTTCTGAGAGTCCTACATCATTTAAAGGGAATGTTCAGTGGAGGTTTAAACTTCAGAATCTGAACCCATATTCAAACATCGATCGCGCTAACAGTTTATATGAAGTTAAAGAGAGTGGTTTTAGAAATTATTGAATGATCTTAATTTTGCCTCAGGGTGATTTTTCAATAAAAAATGAATGAAATAATGGTATAATTGGTCATATACTATCGTTTCATATAAATTCAAGTGTCGTCACATGGGCGCTAACATTGAAGAGACACAACATTATGGTATCAAATACAAGAGACAGCCCAATTCATTACGTTTTTTTTTTCAAATCTGAGTAAAATTTTAGTGTCCCACCGAATTTTAATTTAACTCTGTTTTCTTTTTCTTTTATTTTAGCTATGTTTGCACTTAATATTCTGAAGCAAAATTTATTAACATTTGAAAATTAATTGTAGGCATCAGTTGCCTGACTTGCCTCTAGTAAAAGAGTCAAGTTATTTTAGAGCAAATGTGCCCTCTAAGCCACTACTGAACTTTTCCATTAACTCAACGTATTTAACTTTTTTTCTAATTATGAATAAATCTGCTCATAGATTTATTATTATTATTATTATTATTATTATTATTATTATTATTATTATTATTATTATTATTATTATTATTATTATTATTATTAACGATATACATAGCTCATGCTTGGCAGCCCAAAGGCTAAATTGCGCATGGCACAATATTGGACCATGTATCCTTCAGCAAGGCAGCAGCTATACAGCGCCATAGAAGGGGCCCCAAGAATGTTGGAATGGCCATCACACCGGGTTTTCACCCTTCTCTTTTCGATGAAGTGTGTGGGTTTTTTAGCGTGCTGAGGTGTTTCTGTCTCCACACGGGACCTCCGGCTTTACGTCCTATCAGAGGGACGAGGTAATGGGGATAAAGTGCCTTACCCAAGGACACAACCGCCACGACGTGGGCTCGAACCACGGACCTCTAGGTCGGGAAGCCAAGGTGTTATCCACTACGCCATGACGCCCCCCCCCCCTCGTAGTACCTTTTAAATACAAATGATATTCAAACATACTGGAATTCTATGCAGATAATTTAAAACAGAAAAGAAAAGTGTCTTTGCATCTAAATTTTTATAAAGAAATTGCATTATTATAGGTGCAATAATGATGCTTAACCCTAAAAAGTAATAACTCTTACATGTCTGACGTAAAAAATAAGGTTATTCTATGGAATAAAGTTATACCACCTTCGAGTAATCGGGCCTTGAATAATGATGCGTATCGTGGAAGCTACTGGAGTTCACGTGGAAGACTCTCCTCGTTATGTTGTTTTCAAATACCCAAGTGAAGAATCAGTCTCATCATGCCAAATATCCTCAAAGAAAATGGAAACCAAGCAAAAAATAAGGTGGCATTAAATTGGTGACATATTGCCATTAATAAATAACTTCAACAAGGCATGAACATCATGATTTTTTGCATTAACAATTCCAACGAAAAAGGGCACATTGACTGCCTAGAAAGAAAATCAAGAATGAAAAAACGGGAATGTGGCACACACTTGCATGTTATGAATGATAAAAGTTAAGATGAGCTAAATAAACAGGATGTGTGGCTATAATAGAAATAAATGAAGGATAGAGCAAATAAAAGAGAATAAAATGTGAGGTAAGAATCGAAGTAGGAAAGTATGGATATTCAACCACCCATCTACCTCAACAAGAGACACCAGGATCGTACAATTGTAACCACCCATTCTCAAGTACAGGAGCACCAGGATCGTGAATAGAAAATTAAAGTGAGAAAAATAGATGGGGATGTAAGCAAATTAGAGAGTAAAGAAGTGACAAAAAATCAAAGTAGGAAATCATAGATATTCAACCACCCATCTACCTCAACAAGAGACACCAGGATCGTACAATTGTAACCACCCATTTTCAAGTTAAGGAGCACCAGGATCGTGAATAGAAAATTAAAGTAAGAAAAATAGATGGGGATGTAAGCAAATTAGAGAGAAAAGATGTGACACAAAAATCAAAGTAGGAATGCATGAATATTCAACCACCCATCTCCTCAACAAAAGACACCAGGATCGTACATTGTAACCACCCATTCTCAAGTTAAAGAGCACCAGGATCGTAAACAGAAAATGAAACTGTGAGAATGGCTTATGGAAAATAATGCAAGAAGTAAAATGCGTGTGAAAAAAAAATCTACATGATTGTGGAGTAGTTTTTATATCCAGCCAATCTCAATCAACTGCCATGCTGAATCATCGTAAATAACACCTAGAACTTTGGAAACTGCTGCAAAGAGAGCATTTTAGTGGTGAACATTTTTAGTGTGAAGGTCCACTAAAACCATTTCTTCCTCAACTGCTAAACAAAACACACCAATAATAGATATTCAGATACATGGAATTCCCCCCCCACCCCACTCCCCAGATAGCATATCAAACATATAAAACGGAATGGATTGAGCCCATTAGAGAATGAGAGATGTCTTGCTGAAAAAAGTAAATCCTGCAAAGTATCAAATACAGATATTGCAAAAGGAATCACGTAGATTCACCCCTCACAAGATTTACAATAATACCTGATGAAGGTAAATCACAAATATGAAATTACACTTACACTGTATATAACGACATCTTGATGAGGTTGAACGCAGACTGTGTTATGCAGTGATGATACTCTTTTCTACTGCAATCTTCTCTTCTTTCGTCGGGTAGCTGAATGTACAAAATGGGTGCTAGATTAGTCACATGCTAGCTTAAAACATATCTCTGAAAGCAGACACATACTGTACGAGTTGGTTACCTCAGGCTCTAATATGGAGCTCTAACATTCAAACTTCTCTATTCCTTACTCATTCGTATGAATGAGGATAAGATGGCTAAATGACAAAGGTTAAATTAATTCATGACACAAATTTAGTGAGCAATTTTGAAAGCAGAGGTGAGCAGTCCTGAATAGGGGGATGGCACTTTCAGTAGCATGTCCTTTAAGCATAATGCAAAATGTACAGTGTATACTTTGTATACATGCACACTCGTTTCAAATTTATTACATTTTGATTGTATAGCATTTTTCATGTGAGAGTATATACATGACTGAAAAATGACCCATGTCCACTATTATGCCATATATAGGATAAAACATTAAACTGGGCAAGTATTTCATTCTCTGTCACTCTCTTTGTGTGCCCACTTATCCCTAAGACATTACAATTTAATGCTCAGAGAATGATAATGAATAATTACATAAATTACGTAGATGCTATGAATTATTTTTTCGTTTGTCAAGTGGACCTGAATATGTCCTAATCATTTCATTACTTACTATGAATAGTTTCTGACCACCTCAGATGCCACGATGGTTGTTAACAAATGGAGAGTTTCTCATGTGATTGATTTTTTGAGCATTCCTCCTCGGGCAATGAGAGATACACTGGGTGCTTCCTCACTATTTCTCTCACATCAAATCCCTGTGATGAAAGATAACACAAGAGACAATAACATGTACAATTTTTTTTTGTATGACCATTACATAGCATGTAATTTTATTAGGCATAAAGGCCGAAAAATCAATCTTTTCTCTTCTATCCGACAGTCCCTTTGATATGTAAAGCATTTCTAACTCAAACCTCTTTAGCATTTTAAGGCAGATCCTTACTTTAGTTTGCTAATTAAATACTAAACTTTAACATGTAAGCTAGTAAGATGTACTGTGATGTACTGTACATTTACAGTACATGTACATATTTGTATTCCTGAATTCACTTAATTCATCTGAAATTGTTGTAATAATTTTTCAAGGATATTTGTTTAATTTATATATACTAATTACATTACATGTATATATTAATAACCAACAGCAATTATTTTCTTACATACGACTACCTTATACATCTACAGTAGGCCTACCTCAAATGTACTGTGTAGTTCCATCGATTTGTTGCTGAAAATTCTGCATTATTTAATGATCACAATAAACCCAGAGGCGTCGGTCCTGTGGGAGCAGGGGGGGGGGGCAAACATATCGATTTGCCCCACCCCCCTCAATAATTTTGACAACTTGAAAAATTCATAATATGCAATGTAAATATATATATGTTTCAAAAAGCATTGGAAAGCACTGTAAAACAATTAAACATTGCATAAAACCACTCTTAAACACACAAATCGTCAATTTAAGATTCCATATTTCAATTTGGCGTGCTGAGCGCGCCGAAAATGTTGGACTTTTTTCACTTTTGACCCCCCCCCAAAAAAAAACAAAAAACAAAAAAACAAACCGAAACATGGATCGACGCCCCTAAATAAACCTTTGTGTGTTTACATAAACTAGTCAAATTCTTGCTTTTCTTTCTTCACAAAATAACCTTAGCTTAGTCATGAGCTGTTTTGCTTTATTTCAATCCGATAGCTTTGGATAGAATTTGCTTTTAGTTTGTTGTGTTTTTCTGCAGGATAATTCCACGGAAAATGTCATCATGACTCGTCTAACAATAAATATGCATGAAATGATATACATGCGGTCTAAACAGTCACAATTTGCTACAGCATACCTTTACTACTGTACTTATTCTACACTAAATCATGATTTATAAGCCTTCATGAATAGGCCTACATTTAGCTCCAACGTAGTCCTAATTATAAATATGTCACAATTTGATACCATTTAGCAAAACATTTGTAGATCTACTGCAAGAAACTAAACCCTATATCTTTCATGACTTGACTTTATTAGACCTTACATTACGAAAGAGAATCAGAAAAGACCTGGACTATGAAATGGTGACCAAAGTCTTTGAAATTTGATTGCTATTTAGAACTTATAAATATTGTACTCACATTGCCAGGACCCTAAATACAGGTCCAGGCAGGTGTGCCCAACCCACATGAATTATCACCCCCTGCCTGGTACGTCCTAATGGGGATAATAATGCAAGTGGTCCTGAGCAGAGGCCCGCTGTGTGGACCACATAGATCTACACTGTAGGCCCACTCTACGCCCCACACAGAAAAACAAAAATACAATAGACTGTTACTGTTAGATAGACTAGTCGTAGAATGAATATTGTTATTATTGTAGCACGTAAACAGGCTTCCGAGTTCTGAAGTGTTGTCCTTAAATTAATTTTCAAACGTCCATCCCACTGTGTTTAGGTCATTGACTATTTCGGTAAATTTTGTAAACAAATTAATTTCAAAGCACATTCGTGCCCTACGTTAGGTCCATTTGTACTTCCCCGCTTATATGTATGTACCGTCTGCCTATGGTGCACGCACACAAACAATGAAGCCTAGTGGCGCTGTTTTTACGGGTGTTTTTACCTGCCCAGGCTGCGAATTTTTAAAACGTAGGATGGCAACTGAAGATTCATGAATTATTCATGAGCGATTCGATGGCAACTGAAGATTCATGAATCATTCATGAGCGATTCGCTTCGAAATCCGCCTCGCTCAATACACTAGTCTGTAATAGAAGCCATGTTTATTTTAGGAAATTAAATGTTGCTTCTGTTATGGCAGTATTTTCGTCTTTACTTATAATCTTTCCTCATCTTTATCAAAATAAATATTGTAGTTATCAATCCAAGATTAAATTTACATCTACTACGAAATATCACATCACACAAAATACGAATGAACATTTTAAGGGCTAGAAAGCAAAGACTATATGGATGAATCGAGGTTAGACAGCTGAACTCGTTCCTGATATGTGGAAGTTTTGTGCCATTGAAGTTTATTCGTTACGGTTTAACCAGTTGACTACAACTTAAAATGAGTATCATAACGTTTTACAAAGGAGGATGGTTAAATATCAATAGAACCCACATGCTGCATGCGTGCAAATTGTTCAATGTTGGAAACTAGAATGAGGCTGGACCGTGAAGTAGTTCATAGCACTTACAGGAAGGTGGAGCGTGTACAGTAGATTCGCTCTAGTCCTAAGTTAGATCAAGTCTCACAGAAATATTAAATTTTGTCAATCAAGATTCCATGATGCTGATTCACTTGTCGAACAGCGTGTTGAGGTGTCAATTGCTATTCATGAACGATGTCGCTTCTTGTGCTCATGTACTTTATACATGTATAAATCCCTTCACACAACTGACAAAATGAATATTATGAATCAGAAAGCATGATGTCTGTACTGGCCGATGCATGAAAGCATAGTGCCTTATGTCTGTTCTCTCCCTCTACTCGCACTACTCTATAATGATACATGGAATCAGGAATATGCTAAGCATGCTGAAAATCTTATCCATCGTGTTAAAGGGCAAGCCCACGCCCAACAATACATAAATTTGATTACAGTAGGACAATCATAAAGAAGCATACACTGAAAATTTCATCTCAAAATTGGATTATAAATAAGGAAAGTATGACATTCTTAAAGTTCGCTATTTTTCACAAAACAGTTAATCCACACTCAGTGATTATGCAAATGAGTAGAGTTCGGGCTGAGTGTCAACCACTCACTATTTCTTTTTTTTTTATTGGTTGAATATGGCCATATTTCAATTTTCGACAGATTGAATAAGGACCCTCTTGGTTAACCTAAAATGTTAAAACAATATTATTCAACATTTGCGGAGGAATAAAACTTTGTTTATTTCTGACACATGAGGAGAAAATTGGAAATTATATTATATCTTTATAATAAAACAACAGAAATATGAGTGGGTGGTGTCATCATTCCGCTTCCATTTGCATGACTACAAGCATGTGCATATAACTGTTGTTGTGAAAATAGCAAAACTTTAATTCATCACTTTCTTATTTACATCCGATTTGATGAATTTTTCAGTTTATGCTTGTTTGATTTTGCTCTTTGTTATTTCAAATGCAACTTTTTTGCTGGGGTCTGAGTTTCCTTTAACAATCGTTCCCGATGTCCTGTCTGTTTGTATTTCTATTTTATTATTGATTTATGTATATTATCTCCACTCTCCCTCTCTTTCCCGCGGGGGGGGGGGGCAGTTCAAACATAATGTGTACACATCGGACCAAAAAACGCGTTTAAGGCGTGTTTTTCAGTTTAGGACGCGGCCCGCGCGTTGCACGCGTAAGGTATCAAAAACAGCCGATTCTAACTAAAAAGGGCCTTGCTTTTAAGACTGTCATTACTGCTTCAAAACGCATTTAGGGCTATTTTTCCCCGAAGCTCGTTTTTGAAAGGATATAGTCAAACGTTATTAGGGTATGTTGAGGTAAAATGATGTAAATGAAGCACCGCGAAAAACTCGTTAGGGTGGTTATTTTGCAACGAGAAAATTGGTTAGGGGTGCTCTGGAACAATTGTCACGCATAGTGTCAGCATTATGTCTGACCTGCCCCCGGGGTCTTTCGCCTAGGTGCATTTATTTATTTTTCACCCTTCCTGTATTCTCTATTCTTTCTTGTTCTTCTATTCTTCCGTTCTTCTTCTTCTTTCTTTCTATTACTTCTTTCTTTTTTTCTTCCTCCTCCTTCTATTCTTTTTTCTAATATAAATCAATTCTAACGAATTAACGTCAATGTAGCTAGACTAGTACGGTAGCCTAACCAGATCTAAAGTATACGGTTAGATCTAACTAGAATTTAGATCTAACTTGGTTATTGAGAATAGATCTAATCAGTTAGATCTAGATCTAGATCTATAGTAATAGTCTAGAGCTAAGGGCCTGTTCCAAGTCGCTTCGCGAAGACCGTACCGTCACCGTCACGCTGTGCCAATCCCTATGAACGAACCGGCCAGAGTGAGTTAGCTTTGCGAGTTCAAGCAAACATCAATGTGGGAAGCGTGCCTCCGAAGGACCAATTCGTACGCTTTACTTTAATTCTTGAGGATCACATGAAGTATGCGGAAATGCGTTAGGTGCTAGCGCGTACGGTACGTTCGCTTGCGCAGGACCTTTAGACCACATCGGGAGTGGTCCCGCTGGCACGCTTCGGGAGGCGAGTACGGTACGAGATATATATTATATATATATAAGAGTGTTCAGGCGCCTCCTCTGGTACGGTTCGGTACGGTACGGTTCGCTTTAGGAGAGCACTTGAACAGGCCCTACGTCAACATTTTTTTTTAACTCACCTCAAGATTAGCTTGAGCAATTTCCATTTCTTTTCCTCCAGTTCCATTGATATCCTCACCACTGCAACAAATGTGACACCTCAACAACGGCATGTTCGACAAGTAATCAGCATACATCAAATTCTTGATTGACTAAAAATTTAATATTCTGTAGACTCTAGATCTAACTTAGACTAGAGCGATCTACTGTACACGTCCACCTCCTGTACAGCTATGAACTACTTCACGCCAGTCCTCAATTCTAGCTTCCAACATTAACACATTGCACGCATGCCGCATGTGGGGTTCGATTGATATTAACCCATCCCCTTTGTAAAACGTTATGATATCATTTAAGTTAGTAGTCAACTGGTTAAACCTGTAACGATAAAAACTTCAATGGCATCAAAACTTCCCACAAATCAAG
>JZLH01S0099490.1:11299-27429 GCA_001188425.1 Eucidaris tribuloides
TGTCGAGCCCTGTAACGGTATGTTTATTACCAGAGGAAGATATTCATTTTTTACCATTTACCAAAACTATACTTGAGCCTTGAAGGGGAATGAATCTACTTGCATTCAGAGAATAGATAACAATAAGAGAAAGAAAATGGTGACAGTTTAACACAAATTTGACAGAACCATTCAAGAGTTATAAATGTTCAAAGTTTACATAATCCTTATGTATGGAGGATTCTTAAATTGGCAACACTACCACTTTTTGAGATGAAAGTGTTGAAAACTCCGAATTGGTTTTGTACACAAATTTTCACAAATTTACATTTTTCTGAAATGTTAGTTGTGAGGGTAATCAAATTCTTCCAGAAAACATGTACAAATCATTTTTGCTGGGACATACTTGTACAACAAGCAAGAGACAATCAGATATTTCAGAAAACATGAGAATAAGTGAAAATTCGTGTACAAAGCCAATGGGGAGTTCTCCGCACTTTCATCTCAAAAAGTGGTAGAGTTACCAATTTAAGAATCCTCCATAACAACGATTAAATAAACTTTGAACATTCATAACTCTAGAACAGTTCAACCAAATTTGCTCAAACTTTCACTGTTGTATTTCTCTTATTGTTCTGTATGCTCTGAGTACAGGAAGATGTCTGGGTTTCATTCTGCTTTAATTACTACACAAATAGTGAATGGTCACAAGTGCGATGGTACAATATCAAAATATTGAAATGCTCTATTCAGCGAGGTGAAGCAAAATTGGAATAGAGCGTCTCATATTTCACCAAATGCGAAATCTTGTTCCATTGCATGAATAAAGACCATTCACTACTTGTTTTACACAACACCTTGGACATTTACAGGCTTGATTCAATGTCTGAATGTTATAACAACTTTTTACTCAGCGAGCTTTGCTGTAAGAGAAACATAACTGCACAGTGTGTTTATTGCTGGCATTGAGCGCACGCTCAAAGACTTTGTCTTCTTAAGACTTTTGTATACGCGCGCAGTATTGTGTATGCGTACACTCCTACAAATAACACTCGTGCGCGTTGAATCTTAATACAATGATCCACGCGCATGCTTGACACAATCGCACATAATCATTGTTGAGCGACAAGAGTGCAATGTTACGGCAGCCAGTTTGTCTATGGGAATAAACGTATATGGGCATTTCCATGAATTATTGGACAAATCACAAATTATATAATTTGCTCTATTTTCAATCATATTACATTTGAATGGTTTGAATGGGTATGAATCATGGAGAAACAATGAAAGACATCATTTCTACTCTAAATTTTATATCTTCAACAGCATCTCTCCAGGAGAATCATCACTCAATACAGAAATACCACATGTGGGACTAGTGTGAATTTAAATCTCCGTTTTATGAAAAATTATCATTTATCTCTGATCAGGTTTTTTCCATGCCATATACTCTCTCATTGTTTTGAAAGTAAAAGCCCCACACATATGCATGCTAAATCTGAAAAAGACATGAATAAATGCAAATTTGTGCGGATGGACAAAATGTAACGTAACTGGCCGTAACGTAACTAGCCATATTTTTGATGTTATAGTTAAAAATGAAAAGATTTTTATCAATAAGTTATATATTAAATGACTTATCAAGACACAAGAAATAGCATGAATACCACAGTTTGTTTCAGTTAAAAACAGGTTGAGGAAACTTTGAGGACAAAGACTTGTCATTTCTTATTTCATGTCCTTTTTATGTAACGTAACTAACCATAATTAAAGTTCTTGTTATTACCCACTGAAACATGTCTCACGATTTTGCTTGATGTTGTGAAGTAGGTGCCAGTCTAGAGAACTGACAGAACCAAAACAGAAAAATAATATCAAAGCATATTCATGAAAGAGCCAAATGTTGAGTAAAGTTTGTCATAAAGTGTAACCTAACTAATCATGGAATTGCCCATATGGTTGATGACATCATGAGAGTGCAATGGCGCAAAACTGCTTTAATGAAACTGCACTCCGGGTAACGAGCGAGTGCGAGTGAGAGAGCGGGCGCAGTTAGCGTATGCCATGTGAAGCGCAGTCGACCAATCAGATAACATACACTCTTACTAGGTGTTGTATAAAATCATTTATCCCTCTCAAATATAACAATAATTACATGAAAACTCGTCATCACCTACAATTAATCACAAACTTTTACAAATATCAATTACATATCCCTAGTTTCGAATTTGAATGACAGTGTCAGCAAACCCTGTGCACAATATTTGAAGAGTTTAATAGCAAAAGCCAATATATCCATTTAAGGCAAACTGAGTTAAAAGACATAATTTTTGCTGGTCAAATATAGACCATGGTAGAAATCTCTACTAAGGCTAAATGCTTTAATGTAATGATTATATTACAGTGGCAAATTTATATAAATCTACATATGGCATTTTACCAAAATTTATTACTTTAATTGCATTTTTATTGCAAATGTCATATATCCACGAATCATATCTTTGCAAAATGCCGTATATTGAATTCCGATCAAGGAGACGAGACAGAGCAGCCAATCAATGTTTTTTTTTTCTGTGCACTGCATGCTAGTGTGCACCTGGTCTGTCTGAGGTCACTTTGCATCTGCAGAATTTGATGGGTGCTGCCATGTTAGGCAAGATATGCACGCTAATTGGCTGAGTGGACATATTGTGTTTTGACATGAAAGTCATACATGTATGTCTATTCATGACCATTTTTGAAAAAAGGAAATATTGGCATTTATAGGCTTTTGCTATGAAGCTTCTCGTTTACTACTCACTGCTTCTCCTTTGAGTTCTGTAGCAGCTCCTGCAAACTCTGGCTTCATTCTCTTACAGTGGCCACACCCTGGGGAAGGTTTCCACATGAATGAAATGAAAAAGGGAAGAAAGAATTATGTTTAAACATTTGATAAAAACAAAATCAGTTTGTAATATTTGTTAAAATATATGTCAGTCAAACTATGATTGTTAAAGCAAAAGGAGCCCAAAATGTTGATGATTTATCACAGATTGCTACAAAAATGATAATTTAACATTTAAACTCACGGAATCGTTGTTAGTTTTTCTCATAAAACAACAAATTAATGACGTATGGATCTCAAACTTTCAACACACCATTTGTACGTACTAAATTACTGTTTGGTATTGATAATGAAGGGAAGTGATGGACTTGCAAATCCTGAAATCAATCTTTAATACAGGAATATACAATGGCTTGCTTATACGTCTTCAAAGAGCAGACCATCCATGACTTGTGAAGATTCATTGTGTGTCCCACTGGCTGGAATTGGCTGTGAAAGACTCTATGGCTGACCACTCAGGTTTACAACAGGTCAAAGACTTGATGACAACCACATTGATCAAGAATCTTTGTGTTTATTTTGACTGTAATATGTCTATGTCAGAACAAGTTGATCAACCCTGTACATCTACTTGATTTCAATTGAAAAATGTATCTCAAATTAGGAAGTACATAACTAATGATGCATGTCATTATGTGATACGCAGTCATGCACTCTCTCGTTTAGATTATTGTAATGGGCTCCTAACTCAGGTGCCCTGTACACACTTACAAAGACTTCAAAGTTTACAAGCTGGGCTGCTCGTGTCATATTTAAGTGTAATCGCCGTCATGATGCCATGCCACTGATACAATCACTTCATTGGCTTCCAGTAAAGGGAAGGATTGTATTAAAAAAACTCCACTTTGTATACAAGTCATTTCATGGTCAAGCACCAATATATATCAAGATTTGTTTTACATTACATTGTCCATTGAGACCAAATCTTAGGTCTGGTACAGATCTGTTTTGTCTTTCAATTCCCAAAACTTGTACCAGAGCAGGTGATCATACATTTACTGTTACTGCAGCTCAAGAATGGAACAAACTTCCAATCAATATTATGTCTGCTAGTTCCTTGAACCAGTTTAAGAGATTGTTAAAAACATACCTTTTCCCCAAGTAATTATAGTGTGATGTTTTTGTAAACACTGTGATATAGTTGTACTGTGAAGAGCTTCTCTAAATGCATACTACTTCTACTACTACTACTAATAATAATAACAATATGCTATTTCCTGAAGAGGTCTGGGAAGTTCAAAAGTCAGTTTGAAAGAACAGCACAATGCTCAAGAGGTTCAGGTGTACAGATTTCCTCAAGTTCATGGCACAAGATTTGAAGCTCATATCAGAGATGGGCTTAGGTTTTTGTTATAAAACAACTACATTCCTCTGGCCACTGTTATTGAAAACTCAGTAGCTAACAAGATGCACAGCCCACTGAATCCAAAGTTGCCAGGCAAGGCTTGACCTTAACTTATTTTAAGGGAGCCAGCCGGGCTCCTCAAGGACTTTTTTACCGAGCCAAATTGAGCCTTGGGGAGCCATTTTCCCCTCGCTCACAATTGACTCTATGACTGTATCTCAAATGATAGAATTCATCTTATTTTGGGAGATCTAGCTTTTGTCATTTCTGTTTGGAAAACCTGGTCAAATTGACTTTCAACTTAGGAGATGTGTAAAGAGTAGACTGTTTCACAGACATACCTGGCAGAAAAGAGTATAAGTGTAAGCAACTAACCAAGACAATGTTTGCAGTCCAGTTGAGCCTTACAACAAAAACTTAAGGAGCCAGGTGGGTTTTTTTCATACATTTCTAAGGACCCCATAGCAATTCTGGGGAGCCAATGGTCCAAGGGCCCCTGCTAAAGTCGAGCCCTGCTAGGTATCCTTATGACGCATCAGAGTGTTCAGTTTCTTACTGTACTGCATGCACTTACTACCAGGTGTTAGACATCCTTTCTGTTCTGTCTCTAAAATTTGAACGTGGGGATATTCAAGCATATGAGGTGAAGGTCTGTGTTGTTCAAACAAAGCAGAAATTGCAGGACCTACTGGACAACAATGCAGAAGATAATTCCCTGAAGAAAGCTGGCTACAACATTCATAATAATAATAATAATATGGTCTTCTTTACCCTGGGTAGCCACTTCAGTCAAAGAGACTGCTTTACCAGCGGGCCCTGCATAACATATTACCCTTCTACAATGCTGAGCGCCTGGCTAGAAAGCAGAAGGTACCATTTTTAAAAGTCTTTAGTATGACCTGGCCGAGGCTCGAACCCGCAACCTTCTGGACATGAGGCGGATGCTCTAACCACTAAACTATCACACCGGTGATTACATTGATTACAACATTGAGGTGAACACAGTCACCAACACAACTGAGATCAGCTGGAACCTAAGGCCTCCATTTTTCCACTTAACAAAATCAAAATTCAGTTTGTCAAATTTTCCATTTTCCGTGATATTTAGAATCACGTATATAAACACTAATTATTACCTAATACTGGCATGATTACAACTCGGCCTCAGTGAAATGGAGCAGCCGTAGTCATGGTAGTGAGAAAGACGGCTGGCAGAGGGGCCTGCAGAAGGGCCTGCAGAAGGGTTTGCTAGGGTAATTAAAGTTATTCATATGCTTGGTAGTGGTGTTATCTAATTAAACAATGATTTAAGATTTTCAAATATGTGTTTATTTTGTAATTTACTATCAATTTTAAGGTTATTACTTCAGCATTTCATGATTTCCTATTTTTCACTTCCCATTTCCACGATTTTCCTCCGTTTTCTGTATTGGGGAGGAGTGGAGGCTTTACTGTAACCTTCCGAAACCACGCCACTTGAGACACAACTTGGCAAATAGGGAGTACATGATGGTGACAATGAGTTATGGTGCTCCAACTCAGTCCAGACTCAGAGATGTTGGAAACCCTACTGCTGTGGCTGATGGTGTTACACTCACGACAAAGTGTCAGTCCTCAACTGATTCAATACCTGGTAGATTGCTTTGAAACTTTTACGGCTGAGATGAGGATGGTAAGATGGATGTGCAGGGTATCGTTATGTGAAAGAAAAACGAAGACCTCCTCCAGGCAATGGGCCTGGTAAGTATAGGACAGGTGATGAGAAAGAGCAGGCTGAGATGGTATCGTCACGTGGCTACGAGAGAAAACACCCACTGGCTACAGAGAATACTAAATTTCACAGTTGTTGAGAGGAATCCATGAGGGTAACCTCGCAAGACATGGGAGGAAACAATCAAAGAAGATAGAAAAGTGTCAAACATTACCCACATTGACCCAAATGAGAGGAGAGTATGGAGGAGAGCCATTACGAAATGAACTGTCCAACCCCACAAAGTGGGAAAAACGGACTTTAAATGTTGATGATGATGATAACAGATGTCTTTCTATACCAGAAGATGTCCTGGTTAGATAACGCAAATTGAAATGATGACAGCCCGGTGAATGAACTTGCAGCAATGGAATACATTGCAGATCACTTTACCCACACATTGATGGCTTGCCATTATGATGCAAGCAAAACCAAGGAAAAATGGAAGAACTTCAAGATAGTGTACAAAGCATTCTACATAGGTATGTCAGAAAAGAATATGTGGGAGAAGATTCTTGAATATCAAAAGAAAGAAGTTATGACTCTTCTAGTTGGACAGAAATGAAAGTATTGTTATAGATTCAAAATCTAGACTTACTTTTTTGAGTATGACGTTTCGGAGAGACTCTCTCCTTCACTAGCAGGAATTAGTATTGACTACAAATCAGAATGTACATTTGCAAATCACATCTCTGACCAACAGCATTTGTAGGTCTTTGCATGATATATTAATGTCAAAATGACACAGTACTTACATGGAGCATAAAACATGGTGAGTACTGGTTTCTTTTCCTTGGTTAATATCTTCTGGAATTCCTGCAAGAAAGGGGTATGATAAACAAAGGAAAGATTATGAAAAGTGAAAAAGAGGTAAGCAATGATGAATTGCCTTTTTTTCTCCACGAGAATCACTGTTCGTAAATTGTATTAAATAGATTTGCTATTAGAAAACTGTATTACATTTCTTAAAGGAATTGAGTAACACTGTTCTCCATGTCTGTGATAAAGTCTAAAAATAAAAATGAAGAACTGATAAAATTGCAGTTCAAAATGATCATTATAAAGTGATATTAAAAAGTGACAAAAACATTCCATTTTTCCATCAAAGACTGCTGGGTTATAGAATTTCATTCACAGGACAATAATTCATTATTCATGTGCTCATTTTTATCTGTCCATATTTTGCTACAGATGACAGCATAACTGTCCCAAGTTTTGTGTTCTAGGGGGTTTATTTGTCAATTGAAAAACTACCAGATATGTCAAACAGCATAGTTTGACAATAATTTAAATGGGGCTTCCACAATGTCATTCAGTGCCTTTAACTTCAAAAACCATAATGACTGAACACCTGCATGTTTGAAATTTATCAATACTCAACTTGTAAACTTGTACTGTATATTCAAGGTATACAGTGGTTAAATGCCAGAAGTCCGTCGACAAACGTGAAACATTTTTAGCCTTAACCCGTTGGAGACTAAGTACAAGTTCAGTCGTGTTGGGGTCTATGGAAAATGCGTGTTATAGTGAAATCAAATTGTCTCCAACGGGTTAAAGGCATCTTATAATAATGTTTCCACTTCCAGTTTTAAAAATCTGAGCTACATGAACCCAAGCTACCAGTGTCTTTGATAAATGAAGCCCTGAAAAAATTGCAGTCCAAAACAATAAACCACCATCTCAGTTTTCCCCCGTAGACTGCAGTGTGGCAGAATTTTTATCAGCCGATAATAATTCATGTGGCAATTTACAAGTGACAGCACAACTGTCTGAACTTTTGGTTTCCAGGGTGTTTATTTGTCCTTACAAACACTGTTACACATGTAGATACTCGGACAGTTTGACAATGTTTTAAGTGGGGCTTCCACAATGTTATATAGTGTCTTTAAAACACCCCAGTTACAACTAATACTGTTTACCTTTCCGCTCTCTATGTGAAGCACGTCGTTGGCATCTTCATCTTCTTCCCACGGAATGTCACCCTCTGGGTCTCGCATAAAGTTTATCAGCGACTGTAATGACCAAGAAAACCAAATAAACAAATTATTATTATGCTGTCTAGTTCCTGCATGTTCAGTGTACACGCATCATCATCATTCTGACTCTAGCCAAGGCCTTTTGGAAAGACGGGTGATAAGAGCAATTTAGTATTTGCTGAAGTTTAAATTAGTGAGGGAAACACACAAATTTGATACGACATTAGTGAAAGCTTGCCTGAAAAAAAAAAATTCATGCAATCCCTTTTAAAATGTGGTTGTAAGAAATATCCTAGACAGTACACAAAATAATTAAAGCGCAAGTTTAGTTTTGGCATTTTTTTTTATTCGAAAGCTTTATGCCCAAAGGTCATATCACAACAATAACAAATTCTGAATGTCTTTCTTTTTTTTTAATTAATTACTAAAAAATCTTGGGGAGGGGGCACACCCGAGATTTTCGACTACATATCACAGCATACCGTCCAAAGAGTTAATAAGGTCTTAAGGTTATCTGAGTTATACCTCAGCTGAATCTGATCTTTCAGGTGAGGTATAATTCAGATTATAATTCAGATGTCAAGCTGTTTTCACAAGGAAAACATGACATGATTTTGGGGTATTGTGATTAGAAAACAGTCAAAACACCTCTGGAGCATGATTCAAATTTCACGATTTTATTTGCAACGATGATTGTTTGCTTTCACACGGATAAAACTACTGTAATTACAGTGATTGAGAATTACCAAAACATTTTGGTCACTGTGCGAAAACGATCATAGACCACTTGTCTATGCAATGTATTTCACTATCCAATAAGAATTGCCATTTAAAGCAACAATCACTTGGTGTTTGAACAATCCAGGCCGACATCTGTTGCTTGTTGGCAATGTGAATGCAAACATACATGTATGTTTGATTGTGTCATATATGAGTCTATAAATACACTGCTATGACAGCTGGAGGGAACCCACAGAAATCAATGCAATTCATATTCAATCCATGAAAGATCTCACTGCCGCATAATTTAACAATGATCACAATATGCAAAATCTGAGAAACACAATCCTCCATGCTACAAGTGTCTCTGATAAGGTCTAACAAGAGCCCCGGGGGGCACGATGCTCACCTGAGGTCTCGCAAACTCTCTATGGTACCCATACAAAAAAACATTCGTTATACATATAGTTTTGGCCCCTGGAGCCTGATATCTAGGCACCAACGTAGCCAAATGACCCAGTTGGAAAACTTTGCATCCCCTTGCCATATAGCTGTCATGATTTTGGCAAGTAAATTAAAGTCTAACACCCATTTTTATAAAAACAAGGCACACCCTAGTATCCTAACATTTGACCTTTGACCTACTTATGTGACCTTGAACCCAATTTAACATTGAGGTATACATGTAGCATCTACCATACAAGTTAGTCACAAATGGGCCAATATCAACCAAAGAAGAAACTTGCAGGAATATTCATGAAGGCTTTTTCCTGGTGTTTTTCCAACAGAGGTTCAAAAAGTGTCAACCAAGGGACTGTGATAGCAAAATGACAACTAAGCGAGAGACCTCTGCTGAGGAGAGAGGAGTTTGAATATGTCGACAAACCTTCAATTATTGAAATAGAACAGAACTGGACGGCCTTAAGCTCTTACCTATCAGTTTCGAATCGTTCTACCCGTGGCAGAAAACATTTCGTCATTTGGAAAATTTTCAACACATAAAAGCAAGGTTGTATATCGCACCAGTTCTCAAGCACACTCGATGTTTATCCTGTCTGTCAGCCAAAGTCAATACATTTTTCCAAATGCAAAGAGCACGATTCATAAGAAACTACTGATTACAAATTTGGGCTTTTTGCCCCTAGAGCAAGGTACTGTAATGGCATTTTGCAGCAAAAAATGTGGAAAAATGTGTGAGAAAACCGCAATTTTAGAGATTCTTGGCAAAAAATAAATAGGGCAGTCGTAAAATGAAAGACTTTAGGCCCTCATGTGTGTAAACTGGCTGATAACTGGGTAATGTTTGGAACCAAAAGAAAGAAGCGAAATTCCAGCATGTTGATGACTTCATTTTTTGACTCCAGTTGTTTCGGACAGTTACAGAAATGTTAAATACTAGATTTGAGGCGAGAATGATACCTTTGCAGCTTCAGATCTTCACATCTGATGAGTTCTTTATGATAATTTAAGATCAGATGTACTGAACTGATCCCAACCTTTACCTTATATGGTTCCAAAAAACATTATGGTAAAATGGGTTGAATAATCATGTAAACATACTATATATATGTGATTAATGCTAACAAAATTAAAAATAAATTCCTGGCCCTGTTAGGCACAGTAGAAAGTGTAACATGTATGGAGAACCCCCTTGTAACTATTAGTCAACTTTACTAATTCGTAAGTAGTCGTACTCAATGAAACAATACAGAAGGAAAGTATGGAAAACATGTCTGGTTTCGGAACGCTTACACATTGTTATACATTTTAATTTCAAAATCAAATCTAATTTGATCCAGTTGACCACGTCCGTTTTTTTCTCAAAGGCAATTTTCGCGAGCACTGGTGTGTGTGAAGCGCTGATTAAAGTTTACCATCGCTTGAAAGGGGATGAAATAAGAAAAATGAGAAATGAAGGTTTTTAAACTCACCCCCCCGCGGGACTGGCGCGCCCAATTTTAATCCAGACTTTCTAGACGTAAAATCTTCTAAAATGAATATGCCAGTCCGAATAATGTACAATGAGGCCTACGATTTTAAAATGGGCGAAGTGTATAAAAGTAGATTTTGGATGTAGCTGACCCTAGAATTATAGCTAATTATGTAAAGTTGTAATTAATAAGGGTCCAAAAAGAATCCTTATGTGATTGAATACAGGAGGAATGCTGAATCATATGCTAGAATAAATCTTATCGTATTATGCAAGCATGGCCACAAAATCACCTGAACGCGGCAGATTATGGGTCCATGTTTATTCATCAAATGTTACAAGGTGTGACATAATTTTGGCACATTGCATTAACTATTGTACAGGCTAGTCAAAAATGCACGATATGGTCACTTGCATGTTAATTGTTACTTATGAACTAAATCCTGTGATGGGATTAAATATAACTCCTACTACATACACTGTAATACCAACCTTCCGTTTGGGAGGATAATGCCCTGATCAAATGAGGGAAATGATAAGAGATTTGAAGGCGGATGTGAGCTTGTCTGAAGCAGGTTATGAAATTGCGTGAAAACATTCCTTTGTAAATGATGGTGGGGCCTGACATGGTGAGGCTTAATATCAGGATGAATTCACGAAGTGGAGGTTTCCTTTCCAACTCGAGTTTCCTTTTAAGGCATGAAAATGACCAAAAATAGATTGTCTAAACTGGCACGAGATTAAGTCTGTGGGCGATGAATTTTCTGCATACGTGTAGAATATGTATTACACTGTGATGCCTATTTCAGTTCATTACAAATTCGGTGGGATTCAGTAGAAAGAACCAACTTTTGAAGTACAAAGTTAGAGTCTACTTAAAAAAAGGTAAAATATATGTAGATCTACACAGCTGGCATGTCGGTTGAAGACCAATTAAAAATACTCTGTGCCTATGTGTAGTGCAGACCTACATGTACATGTATATGTATAGTTGACACCATTTGGCATGCACTACAAGAGCAGAAGTTTGTTATCACTACATGTACTATAGTACCAGACAAAAAAGTTTTCTCCAAAACTATAGCAAAACTCCTTGAAATAATTACCTTGAGGTGAGTACTTCTTGTTAATTGCAATTGTAGATAATTTTTCAGCTTGTGATATCATTTCATAAATATGTATGGGGCCATTCAAGTTTTTACTGGTAAAAACTGGTTTTAAGGGGTTCTTGCAGTTTTTTCCACCATCCTGGAAAAAAAAAACTCTACTGACTTCTATAGATTATTTTTCAGACGGGATAATTTTTTTTTCAAAAATACATGATCTTCCGCGTGTTGGTTAACATTTGCCATGCATTCGCACAAAATTACATGTAGGCATTATTGCGAAAATGATGTTCAACTCTTTTTTAAAGTTCTTTAACGAGTTCTTACTAATGTTGGATGCCCTAGTTCCGACAAATTAAAGCAGTTCTTGCATTATAGAATACAGTAAATGTTTCATGAACACCTTGTCAGTTAAAGGCAAAACCAAAAGAACCTATAGTAGTTTACTTTAATTAAGTATGATAGAGCAAAAAAAAAGGCAAATTATTATCCTAGATTATTAGTTGTTTCTGCCACCCTCAGGAATGTTATGTCAGAATGTTAACTTTGTGGCACATTTTTTTCTTGTTTTGGAGAATGTTCATCAAGACATTACAAAGCAGTGAGTGGGACTACACACCTGCCCGATGCACTGGGCCTAAAGTAGTACACGACACACTTACAATGTGGTCACATCATGTATATTCCATCGCTCTGGCTTGCACATTCCATCACTGTTAGACGAAGACATTTTCTATCAGATGTGGTTACATTCGCATATTCCCAATGCCAGAAATGAAGCTATTCTTGTAAAGAAAGGGAAAACCCCATTTTATTTTTCTCGGGGAGTCAGACATTTGATTTTGCTTCTAGGCAATAAACACATGATTTCTACTGCCCATATTTTAATTACGAAGATGATAGGCCCTTGCCTCAAACATATAGTTAACACGTGCCTGTAACGTCGAAACAAATTGATTAATAGACATCTGCTGGGCTATTGAAGGCTGCATCACAGGCAAAAATACAGAAACTCACATCTTTTGACATTTTTTTCAGATTGTGCTATCAAAATATAAGTAAAAATTATCTTATTTAAATGAACTCTGTATTTTTGCGGTCTGTTTCTTAAGAGATTGATTGTTGTAAACAGCACAGGCAAGAACTGTAACCCTATTTTTGTCAACAGATTTGATGCAGATGACGCCAAATTCAATTCAACAACCCTTCAATATTTGATTTGGAAGTCGTGACTGACAACACACCGGACCATTTGATGCAATTCAGTTTAACTTGTGATACCGTTTTGTACATATTGTGAAGAATCAAATATGCACAATTAACATGTTAACAAATATTACTATGTAAGCATCACGATAACATATTTCCTGAGATTAACGAAATTCTGAATATATCCATGAAAACATGACCTCGAAATTCCATCACTCAACATAGCATTGTGACCAACTTTCATTAGTTCTTGTGTGTTTGATAAAATCAAATTTTCCCAAGTTGAAGGCTTAACTTAACAAGAAAATATGTATTTTGTTTCTGCGACGTACATTTGTTTCGGACCGTTACCGGGCGAAGTTAAACCCAGCAAATTTGATATTTGTTGTGTTGAAGCAAATAATAATGACTCTCATTGCAATTTTTCACTTTAGTACATTCTTGTAGGTAGTCCTACAAAATACCATTGTAAGTATCCTGTCGCAACAGGTCATCACAAATAATTTTCATGGGAGATTTAAAAATGTTTCGAGACGGTTACAAAAGGTTAACGGAATCAGGTTAAATATTTGATAAGTCTACACTCTTTGCATTTTAACTGGAGCAACATTAGAATAATTGTTTTTTTTTTTAATGTTGTACATAAGTGAATATTTAGCTAAGGCTGCTATAATTGAAAGGTTAGATGGACAGCAATCATGTTTTTTATAAATGATGCTTAACAAAATGAGAAGAAAAGTTAACGGGAAAAGTAACGTCCGAAACACTGTATTGATGGTTCACTGTTTTTTTCTGAACTGGAATAATCGATTGCTTCTTGTTACTTTTTTAATCCTTGGCTTCCATATGTCAATGTGAAAATGACAAGAAATTTTAAAAATTGCAGTAAAGTTAATATTTTGCAATCACTAACAAACGCAATAGTTTTTCAGGTTGACCAAATTTGCCGTAAACTTTTGGCATTTGGTGGCATATTTTCACAGACGAAGTTAATGTGGTAAGTTTCGTTAAGCTATGGGGAGCTAAAGCTAAGGTCTGTACTAATACTTACATCGGCAAAACCATAGCAGGAAATAATTTGGTCTCCTTGCACAAATAATTGCCAGAAGTGCGTTTTAGGGTTTGTGGACCCATCTTGAAAAAACCAAGAGGCCATAAATCTTGCTTCTTGACTTTGCCCATTGTGACCTTTGACCTTCATAATGTGACCTTTGACCCCCAAATAACATTGAGGTCCCTGTTACGCATCTGCCACCCAAGTTTGGTTACAAATGGGCTTGTGGTTAGAAAGTTACCTAGTTTGGGTCCTTATGGGCCCTGTCCCCTGGGCCCCCAGGAGGGCCTGGTGTACCATTCTAGGTACCCACTATCCCCTCCCCCTGAGGATCATTCCCATCAAATTTGGTCTAAATCCACTGATGTGAATGTGAATTATTCCCATAGGGCCCTACCCCCAAACTTTTGCCCGCCTTAGGGGCCAAACGGGGCCAAAGTGTAAAAGTTTACGCACGACGCACGACGCACGACACACGACGGACAAAAAGCGATCGCAATAGCTCGCTTGAGCCTTTGGCTCAGGTGAGCTAAAAATGAATCCCTGAAAAATTGTACTTCACAAAGATCATGAAGTGCTTTAAAGAGACAGAGTGAAAATCTAGAAGTACCCAGTTTTGCCAGGTCCATTTTCCCCCATAGACTGCTATGTTACAAAGTATATTTCCATACCAGGCCAATATGAAACCTATTGAATTTTTTCTTACTGATTTTTTAATCATTGGGGAACAGATATCGTTTCTACGGTAACAAAGTCGGATGCTCCCTGACTTTTCAATTTTTCACCAATTTCTAAAAACAAAGAGTGTGTGATTTTCAAGGCATTAATAAATGAACATACATGTACATGTAGGTCTATCTAAAAAAAAATGCAATAGGAGGAGATTCATTTTTTATTATTTACCAAACCTAAACACTTTCTTTAAGGCAACCATGTTTGTTCAATATTTTTATTGCTCTCCTGAACACAAAATCACATTTTTTAGATAGGGGTTTTTGTCATGACAACAGTATGAATAATATATAAAACAATGACATTTTGTCTGATTCTAGCAAACAATCATATCAAATTTCAAGAGTGTTTGTTTTTTTCGCTCTCCTGAATATTTTACATTTTGAGATATGAGATTTTATCAAGGCAACAACAACATGAATAATCTATGAATCAATCATTTTTTATCTGATGGCAAAACAACCATATAAAAGTACTCTCCTAAATATTTTTCAGCAATTTAGATAATGAGGTTTTGTCAAGCCAACAACAATGTGAATAATCTATGACTACTTCCACACGGCAACGATTGTGATCGCAGCGATTGCAGTTATTGACAGTACACTCAAGAAAAAAGTCTTTGCGGACAACGTGATAAGGATTTGAAAGTCAAGCGAAAAGCAGGGTAGTCGCGGCGCCGGGCTGGCCCCCCACTACCCAAATTTTCCACCCAGCACTGCGAGCAGAAAGACCAGTCTCCTGCCCAGCACTACTTTTCATTACCAATGTTTTTTCTTTGCTTAAAAAATGAGAATATTTTCAAGTAAATTTACATCATCAGGCTCAGATAATGGTCATGAATATACTACCTTATGACTTCTTATTATAATGTAACAGTTATAACGTACAATATCACTTGCTTAGCAGCGAATTGATCATAATCAGCCATCTACTACCGCGCCATGAAGTCGCTGCGCTCCACTCGCATGGTCTGAGCAGCAGCAAAATTTCCTCCACTCAGAAAAGTCTGGCTACAACCCTGGTGAAGAGGCATGACCATATTTCTGGTTATGCAGTGTTCACGGTTAACAGTAGCCCACTAGCCAATGGCTAGCAAAGGTCATGGCGGACTAGCCAAAATCTAAAGTAACTAGTCCGCATGGCTAGCCAAAATATTTCTTTGATGTCGCACAAAACAGTATGAAAAATATTCAATTTTTTTTTTGGGGGGGGGGCAGGCTAGTTCGAATTCTGGCGGACTACCCACAGTTTATGTTAACTAGTCCACCTGGCTAGTTAAAAAAAATAGTTAAGCACAACCTCTGTTATGCTATCAATCAACCCATTCACTGGATGGGTCGTGCGGCCGCGACATACTAACATGCCCTTGAGTGTGGGGAAGTTAATGAAAGATCACATCGAAGCTCCACCTCCCAAATTGTGTTTTATTAGACAAGCAGTTCATA
>JZLH01S0099490.1:27558-43492 GCA_001188425.1 Eucidaris tribuloides
CAAATGTGTCATAATTCATGATAATTGTGATTAGAAAACGTCTCTGGAGAATGATTTGATTTGCAAATTTTGATTCTAGTTTGCTTTTACTAAGTAAGAATATTGCAATTAGAGTGATCACGTTTGCAATTACTTTTGGCCACCGTGTGAAACGGTCTATGAAACAATCATGTTTTGTCCGATGTCTGGTAAAACGATTACATCAAATTGCTTCCATCTTGAAATGAGATACATGTAACAGCCCACATGTACTAGTTCTCCAGTATGATGCTGCACAAGGCTTTTAACAAACACTCGTGTGGTGTCGCATTCAAAATAACTCACGTTTTGAATTTTGGTGTGATTTTTTTTTTAATGATGTCTGCAAATGAACAAACACAGTGGATAAATGGGAAAATGAAAAAAATTGTAATTTAAAAGCTGAGTTTCATATTGAGCTGGCAAGCGGCGTGAAAAAATAAACAAACAAATTAGTAAAAGCTTTTTGGTATATGTATAACTCTTAGCATGAATAAACATGTCATTATGCAAATAACAACAAACAGCTATGCTTGCCATGCACAAAATAATCAAAAACAATTGCCATCATGCAATCAATGAGACACACCTGGGTTTGGAATGTTCTTTGCTCCCCAGACTGGACTCATAAACAAAATTACAACCTGTGCAATGTACACTACACACCTGTGTTTGGTATGTGTAAATTCTCTAGCAGCTAGACTCATAAACAATTCACTCCAATCATTTATGCTATATACACTGAACACCTGTGTTTGGTATGAGGGTTTCTTTTCTGCTTCTGTTATCTCCAGCATAAATACACAAATGTAATTGGAATCAAAGGGAACAAATACCTGCATTTTGGAATATGTATGTGGTGTGCTTCAGTATGTTTCAGTCATTTGATATGAAACTAAACTTTTAAATTATGATTTATCATTTTCCCAGCGTGTTCGTCCATTTGAAGACACCACTACAAAAAAATTTGCACGGAAATCCAAAACGCGAGTAATTTTCGAACATGACACGACCCAAGTGTTTACTAAAACCCCTGCACAAGGAGATTTCCAAAAAAGCATGCTCTAATTGATCGTTCTGGATGTATGTACAGTAGCACTTACTTTTTTTGTGGGGAGTGAGGGGGTAACTTTGATATTATTTGAGACACATACAATCCAAGTTTTGACAACACTAGTTGATATGCAAGATTAGTACAAATGGGGAGCCAATGTTCAATTGAGAAAGCTGAAAACATCGCAGGAGTGTACATCGGCATATCAGAGGAGGCGTTTGGCGTGTTCAAGAGTGTAGCGCACCGGCCGGCCTCGAGGCCAATTTTAAAGTCCTTGGCCTCGACCCAAGGCCCTGTACAAACCCCATGGGAAGGTAATGTTTTCAGATGGCCTTGGCCTCAGAGCTTGTGGTCTCAGCACAACACTGGCGTTCAAACACCCCCCTATTTCCAGAAAACACCCCTATTTTTCCTCTTAAACATTACCCTTATGCAGGGCTCGACACTAGCACTTGCCCGCTTGCCCAGGGCAAGTAAAATGACATGTCGGGCAAGTAAATTATCAAAATGTTAAAATTTACTTGCCCAATCGGGCAATTAAAATTTTGATTGTATCAGGTAAAACAAATACTCAAGTACTTTTGCTCAGGCAAGCTCTGAAATTGCGCTGTTATTTAAGAACGCAAGCAATCATCATCGGAGATCTGTCAGGGGCTCCGATCCCGTTCGATTGTTTTGGATCGGGACTCGGGAGTGTATGTGGCCGCCGCTGAGCCGCACGACGGCGCGGCCGGAGGATACAAGCAAGTACATATTCCCCCCGAGTGTCATGTGTCATGTGCATGTGTGTGCTTATTGCTACTTGCGCACGTGTTCGCCAAGATCGGCGAACACACATCGACGAACACACATCTCTCTCAGCTGTCAACAGCTAGCTAGGTTGGGCTAATTCAAGGCTGTGCATTGTTTATGATGGATGCGGAAGGAATTTTCATGTAGTCCCATTCGTTTACATTTGTGTGTGCATGTGAACAGCGTACATTTCACACCCGCTAATCGGCAGTTAACTTCCGTTAATTTTCTTAAAATCATCGTATTGACCATGAATATGAAGAAAACTGACACGGAGGGTTTGGAATACCTTAGACAGTAAAATGTACGTACATGAGCATTTACTGTCGCCTGTGGTGTCCGTGTGTATCCTATTGGCGTTTGGGTAGAGCTTGCAAAGCCAGGGCATACATAAAACTTCGCCAGTTCAACTGTTCATTACAATGCTGGTTAGTTACCTGGCAAATGTCACTTTGACTAGTTGACAACACATCTTTAGCAAAGTTGGAATTGACCTCCAAAATCAGCCCCAAGGAATGGGGGGAAGTCCAGCCTGTTGATAGCGTTTTGACATAATTTGCCAAGGCAAGTGACCTTGCCAGTCTGAGAACGATGTGACGATGTGTGAATGAACCAAGCCAGTGTTGACCAACCTTCTTCCCAATGGAATTAAATCATAGATACAAAGTACATGTAGAATGGTCTAACTAGTGTTGAAATGAAAACTATGATTTATGTTTCAATATTGTTGTGGACCACCTAGAAATCTACCCTGAATTCATGCCATTCTTGATCATCATGATGTAATATCATCAAGTATAACAGATTAGTCCACTCTCACATGGTTTGTCATTGATAAAAATATATGAAGAGAGTCGAGAGACTGATGTTTGGTAAAATAATGAAGTCATATATGTCACAAAATCTTAACCAAAATAGAAAAAAATATTGTATTAGAATAATTAGATTTTTTAGTGTACTGGGGCTAGCCTAGTGCTCATGCTTTTGTCACATTAGTCGAGGAAGCTGAATTAAGTGACAAAGTCTCGCACTCTTCAGTGCAAAGGTGCGATTGAGTATGGCATAGGTCTACTATGGAGTGCAAACAATGACCGTTTGTCTATGCAGTATAGCTACATGTATGTAGTATTCTTGTCCCACTGATGAATTGTCAAATCTTATGATTGTATTCATATATCATACAGTTTGCAACTCTCAAAATTAAAATATAAATTCCAATGCCATTTAATAGGTCTTTTTGGTGACAAATAATAATTTTTAATTATTTTTATTTTTTTCGGGCAAGCAAATTTGTCTTTCGGGCAAGTAAAATCCTAAAATGTGACAATTTTACTTGCCGAAAAAAAAGTTAGTGTGGAGCCCTGCCTTATGAAAAGAGTAAATAGGTCAAACACTTGATGACCGTTTTTTTTTTTGGGGGGGGGGGGGTAGTTGCTTAATTTTGGTCCACGGGACAAGTTCCTGTCAGACGTGATGGTATTTTTTTTCATGTAGCTTCATTTTGCATCATGGAACAGCTTCATATCAGATTTCATAACCGTCTGTGTGGACAATTACGTAAATTGAACTGAACTGAATTGAATAATTTATTAGCAGCTGAAAGCAGATTTCTCATCATTAAATTCATGAACTGCTGAGCCTGAATCCATTTAACATACAAAACATCAATAACGGAATACACAATATGATAATTACCTTTTTCCTTTGCTGTCGATCATAATCTTTATGATAATCTCCATCCCTGTGAAGGTTCAAAAACACAAATTTAACCTTTCATGTATGTAACTACATATACACCGTACATGCAAACATGTAAAATGAATTGTACAATTTATGTCTGGATTTCCAAAATACTATTTAAAGACAATATAGTACTTACAGAATGACAACATTTTGACACAAAAAAGTTTTTATAAAACCATCCATTGTAAAAGGTAAATGACATGATTGGGGGTAGTCCTGAACTTGGGCTGAAATTACTCTAGAATCAAGTAAACTTTGCCAGAATTATCCTGTGAAAATCTTGTAGTCAAACATTGATTCATTCTAAAATAAACAATGTCAATATCATTCGTAGCACAGAAACCTGCTGTATGGCTCTCTATGGGGCTTATTTCTATCGTCCCCGGATAAAATTAAGATACTCCAATGTTTATGCTTGATTCTCCTTAAGTAAACAAAGTTCAGACAAGATCCACTCCTGCTAGTGTATAGTTGGTATGTATTTCAACTCATTTGGTTCTTGAGGCATTTTCAAGTGTTCCCAATCATGTCACTAACCTTTAATATTTCTAAAAATAAAAGTCTGATACATTTCTCTACACAAATCATCAAGCTGAAAAATCACAAATATACAAGTGAGTTAATAGGAAAGTATGATGTAAGTGTTTCCATCCCTTACAACTAGGGCGGGAGAAATTCAAACTCAAGCGGCAGGGCGGGAGATTTTGTGAAAATGGACTCAAAGCGGGAGATCTCCCGCCGAAAACGGGAGAGTTGGAGTCTCTGTTTCATTGCATTTCCTAAAAGATGATGATACACTGAACAGGAAAAAAAAACATTTTTCACCACATACCAAAACTGTTCACTACACCTTTAGTTTCAAGAGGGTAGTTACATATCAAACAAACTGAGCAGCTGTATTTTATTGTTTTTTTTTTCTTTTTTTTTGCGAGGGTCAAAAACATGATGTCTCTTGCACATAATGCTCCATATGTCACAACCTTAAAGGGAGAAGGATAAGGAACACAACTAACTAGCATAAGTAAGATAAAAACAGAGCAGTTCGACTGCGCGAGTCAATGGTAGCTCCGCAGTCCGCCAGTCCATCCAACTGATGTAATTTGAAAAAGCTTCAAGTTACCATGGTAGCAGACCAATTAGATGAATAAGCTAAGCATGTGACTTGACCAAGTTACAGTAATTCCAATTCAAGCAGTTTTAAATTATCGGCGACAGTGAAGCATCAATCGGACAGGAGGCCTGGGCTTTGACCTGCTGACACCTTTCAACTCCAAAGATCGAATCGTAAATTGTGGCCTTATACGATACTTCTCCAAGTTTACATCAAAATCGAAAGTCATACTCAAGTTATCAGTCATGAGCCCAAATCAGACATATTAAGGCCGGTGAATTTGACCTTGACTCCAAAATCTAATAGTTTCATTGTGCTCATAATCCATACTTCACCCAAATAACATAAAAATGTACAGGCCGGTTCTAGTTATCATGGAACAGCAAATCAGACATATTTTAGGCTCGGTGACCTTTGAGCCTTTCACTCCCAAGTCTATCACTTTATTGGTGCTTATAATAAATACTTCACCGCCGTTTCATCACAATCGGACAGCCGCTCTTCAGGTTATCGGCGTTATAGAGCCCAAAATAGACATATTTTAATGCCGCGTGACCTTTAACCTTTGACCTTTCACCTCCAAAATCTAATCATTCATTGTGGGCGTCATTATCCATATCAACCGCAAGTTAAATGACAATCACCAGCCGCTCTCAAAAAAAAGTATATGTGCGGTAGAACGAGCCAAATCAACATATTTAAAAGCGGTGACTCTTGACCTTTGAGCTCCAAAATAAATATCAGTTCATTGTTGGCTCAATAGTACAACTTGGTCTAAGTTACATAAACGATCGGGGTTCTCAAGTTATCGCGGTAAAGACCAAAATCAGACTATTTAAGGCCGGTGACCTTTGACCTTTGAACCTTTCAGCCACCAAAATATAATCAGTTCATTGGTGTCATAATACATACTTTCACCCAAGTTACATCAACAATCCACAGCACTCAGTATCGAGTACGACCCACGCAGACTATTTAAGGCCCGTGGCCTTGACCTTTGAACTTTCAGGCTCAAAATCTAATAGTTTCAATTGGTGGCTCATATTACTTACTGTCCCTTATCAGTCAAAATCCGATTGGGTTCTCATAGTTATCGCGGTAACAGAGCCAAATCAGACATATTTAAGGCGTGACCTTTGACTCTTGACTAATCACCCTCAAAATCTAATAAGTTCATTTGTGCCTCATAATACATATCAGCCCCCAATTACATACAATCCGACCAGCCGCTGTCAGTTTAATAGGGTAACGAGCAACCAGAATAGACATATGATAAGGCCAGTGATCCTTTGACCTCGACATTTCAGCTCCAAAATTAATCAATTCATTGTGGCTATAGTAGATACTTGGTCCTAGTTACATGCAAATCCGATCGAGTTTCAATTATCGGCGGTAAGCAGAGATCCGTAACGGACGGACGGCGACGACAACCGAAAACATGAATGCCTCCGGAACTCGTTGCGGAGGCATAAAATGACATTGTAGTATTGTGAAATTATGCACATGGTGATAAAGACAGCCTAAATAAGTACTTGTTGATACTCAGCTCAGCAAGACCCATAAATTAGTTAATTGGTTTATTTACGTCTTTGCATTTACCCAGGGCAAACTTGCAGAAACAGCTATAGGGGAGGAGTCTTACGATTCAAACAGTGGCATACTTATCACGGCACCGACTAACACACGTCGGGTGGAATGCAACGTCACGCAATGGTCAGTGGGCAGACGTGGACAGAGATCCGATTGGTTGCAAGAACTAAAATTTTTCTTAACCTTATGCCTGTTTAGTTGCTGCTCCTTCTCCACTTTAACTCCACAATATTCATGTAACACTTATACTGATTATACTGATCGGTATACTCACTTGTAATGTTTTATGCGCCGGTAGGAATACTTCATCTTCTTACACAGCTCTTGCATCACTGTTCAAAACAAAAGAAAATGAAGATCATTGAATGGGACAAACCTCACGTGAGTAAGCAATGAAATTATTAATGAAAGGGAATTATTAGAGCAGTGAAATTCAATGTAATGAGATTGTTCATTTGTCTCTCTCTGTATTTTAGATCGCAGCTGCAATCTAATAATTTAACAAACATGTCCCGATTAAAAATGAACCAGTTTCGAACCCGTCGTCTACAGCTATCGGGCTGCGACAATACACCCGAGCTTAGACGCTGGTTACCAGCACTGCAACAACAAGTTACAAATACCAAGATCATAGTTTCTGACATGTTAGAATATGATCAGAAGCTATGAACCTTGTATTTGTAAGCTTGTTTGTCGTGCAGTGCGGTACAGCGTTAATCTCGGTGGTATTGTCGCAGCCCCGGAATAGCTGTTAGACTGACGGGTTCGCAAGCCTGGTTTCATTTTTCCTGAATGTTGTTAAAATTATAGATCTGCAGTTGAGATCTAAAACACAGAGAGAGACAAATAAAAATCTACGACAATGAAATTGTTGGATAATCAAAATAACAGGGAAATACATGTATGCAGTAGATAGGCCTTCTTTCATTTCATATTACCATACCTCACCCAAACAACAAGCCTAGTTTTCAAAAGAGAAGTTTCAGGTTCTGTTATATACACAAATTGGCTATTTCTGACTTGTATTTCAGGATATTACAATGAATTCAATCAAATTATAAAAGTAATACACACACTCGTACTAAGAAAATACATAACATAAATTACGTAGACAAGGCATGAATCATAATGATCATCATTTCATAAAAAAATTGCACATTTCCCCTTGATCAATCTGTGAGAGTTGCGGTAGTAGCAAACATACGGCCATATGGTAAAATCACTACCAGCCACAAACATACAGCTCATCACGTCTACAATTTCAGAATGCATGGTTTCTCACTTCTTCCTGGTAGTATCTTTCACAGTTAGAAAACCCATCAAGCGAAATGAGCATTTAATTGAAATTTAATTCCGAGTGATAAGTCTTGCTGGTTGCTTTCAGTTCACAGCCAGTGCATCCACAGAACAATGAACTCATATCAATGTGTATGTGAACATAAACTTATACAGCCTGGATATAATTCTCCCTATCGCATAGAGCTGTCCAAATCTGAATGCAAGTGGCACTCTAATTTTTGTTTACCCTTAATTCTTGGGAAATAAACTTCTGCTTTAAGCAAGCACGACACATATCAAACGTTAAACTACTCATGGATCGTGTCAAAATCTTTCTCATAATCTCGCAAATAATATTTCTTTTTCAAGTTCTTCGTCCATATAACAAGCCTTCCTTTTAGATCATGAAGGGAGCCATCGGCCCTCTTCACACACGCGTTCGCGTTCAGACTCAGTGTGCGCGTGGTTGCATTCCTTATCCACGGGTTAAAGGCACTGTATAACAATGTTTCCAGTTTAAAAAATCTGAGCTACATGATTCCCCATGCTACTAGTATCTTTGATACAGTCTAAAAATGAAGCCCTGAAACAATTGCAGTGTAAAACAATCATTAAGTGCTTTAAAGAAGTGAAAATCATTGAGAGACCATTCCAGCTTTTCTCCATAGACTGCTGTGTTGCAGAACTTCCTATCGCCCGATATAAAATTAATGTGCCAATTTGTATCTGCACATATTGTACTAGAGACAGCATAACTGTCCAAACTTTTGTGTTCTAGGTTGTTTATTTGTCCATTCAAACACTGTCAGATATGTGAGATAGCAAAGTTTGACAATTTTTTAAACGGGTCTTCCACAGTGTTATATAGTGTCTTTAAACATTCACGGCTTTCCAGGAGAGAGTTTGGAGTTCATTCCTTCATTTACAGGTTGTAGGAACATTTCTGTCACTAAGAAAGTCCTTTAATCGCGACACAGACATTCTTCAAAATTTGACAATTTGAGGTTTGAAATGAATGTTTTATGCATTGACTGTACAATTTACCGGAACCGGAAGTACACATCCCAAGAGCAATCGATCAGATATCGGTATCGCAAAGTGATATCGCTTGATATCGGCTTTATGCGATAGGCAGAATTTGGCACATGTACGTGTACACGACAAGTTGTAATTATGTACGCCTTGTATACCCAGACGAGGTGTTTACAGAATGAATTTTAAGCACCGGGAACAACCACACATAGATCTGCTGGATTCTGCACATGTACTGTACATGCAGGTAGATCCTGTAAAATTCTAGTTCACGTTTCACAAAATGTTTTATTTTCCATCATCAGTCAATCCAGTTTTGTATCTGATAAATTGCGATGGCCGGATTTACTTTCCTCTTGCAGTAATCATTCTCACACCTCCCTATCTTGCTTAATTCAGGCTTTCTCAAACCAACCAGTCTTGAGGTCCTCCTCCACCTGCTTTCTCCATTTCTTCTTTCAGTCAGCCGTCCTCGCTTTCTTTGTTTATTTGTTCTAAACCCCAACACTTTTCTCAGAACATGATCATCATCCCCTCACAAGTTAACAACACATGCCCGCACCATTGCACTCCATTTGCCCTCATCAGCTGTTGAAATACTGTATTCTGTTTCCTCATTTGAAAGTATCATGACTTGTAATTAATTTTGACAGCCTCGCCTGTAAGTTACCAGCCTACATCTCATAGAAGTTCACACATTATGTCACCAGACAAAGCCCCATTCACACTACCTGACTAGTTCATATTTAGCAGAAAAACCACATTCAGAGTACTGTGGTTGTACCCTACTCTAGTGTGGCTTGTATCTCCCTTACATTTTAAGGGCATTGACACGATTTAGAAAATTAAACTAGAAAAGTTCGCCTGCGCGCAGTCGATGGGTATGCCTCCGCCCAGTGCGCCCACTATGTAGGAGCTAACAACCTACATGTAATTATATCAACAGTGAGCACTCCTAACTGAAGTTATAGGTTTGGCACAAAGTTCATTGACCCCTGTGACTCTACCAAAATATTTGTCTTTTGGTTTTGAACCCAACCGCCAAATTACATCAACAGTAAGCACTCTTTACTGAACTTATAAGCAGAAAATAGCATTTGGGGACAAAGTTCATTGACCTTTGACACTTGACCTTGACCTTTGACCCCTGTGACTCTACTAAAATATTTGTCTTTTGGCTTTGAATCTAACCACCAAATTACATCAACAGTGAGGACTCCTAACTGAAGTTGTAGGCAGAAAATAGCATTTTGGGACAAAGTTCATTTACCTTTGATCCCTGTGACTCTACCAAAATATTTGTCTTTTGGTTTTGAACCTAACCACCAAATTACAACAACAGTGAACACTCCTAACTGAACTTATAGGCAGAAAATGAAATTTTAGGACAAAGTTCATTGACCTTTGACCTTGACCCTGACCTTTGACCCCTGTGACTCTTTCCAAAATATTTGTCTTTTGGTTTTGAATCTAACCACCAAATTACATTGACAGTGAGCGCTCCTAACTGAAGTTATAGGCCGAAAATGAGATTTTGGGACAAAAGTCATTGACCTTTGACCCTTGACCTTTGACCCCTGTGACTCTACCAAAATATTTGTCTTTTGTTTTTTAATCTAACCACCAAATCATAACAACAGTGAGCACTCCTAACTGGAGTTATAGGCAGAAAATGGCATTTTAGGACAAAGTTCATTGACCTTTGACCTTTGACCCTTGACGGATTTGTCCCAAAATCTAATCAATTCATCCTTGCCTAGTGGTCTACCCTTGGTCCAAGTATCCTTAAAATCCCTCCAGCGGTACTTCAGTAATCTTGTTCACAAGAAAGTGTGGATGCACGGACGCACGGACCCATGGACGTAAAACCCGAAAACATAATGCCTCCGGCTCCCTGACGGGGCGGAGGCATAAAAATGCCTAAGTACCAAATAGGTTGAAACAACAATTGATGTATTTACCAGCTGGAGTGTATCTCCTGGCTGGAAGGATTTGTCTTGAATTTGTTTACTTGTGGAGAAACAAGCATTCATTTACCAGTACTGAACTACTCTGGTGCCCCAACAGAAATTGATCCCATACAAAACATATCCACCTGTCGCACTGAGTACTAATGACACTTGACCATGAAATTAATTAATTACTTTTTTTTTCTCTAGGGTGCAAAGTCATTTTTTGAAGGCAATGTTTAATATTGTGGAAGTCCCATTTAAAAAAATTGTCAAACTTTAAAGGTAAATGACATGATTGGGGGTAGTCCTCAACTTGGGCTGAAACTACTTTAGAATCAAGTAAACTATGCAAGGATATTCCTGTGAAAATCTTGTAGTCAAACGTTGACTCATTCTAAAATTAACAATGTCAATATCACTCGTAGCACGGAAACCTGCTGTGTGGCTCTCTATGGGGCTTATTTTTATTGTCCCCAGATAAAATTAAAATACTCCTATGTTTATGCTTGATTCTCCTTAAGTAAACAAATTACAGACAAATCCTCCCAGGTGGGAGATCCACTCCTGCTAGTGTATAGTTGGTATATATTTCAACTCATTTGGTTCTTGTGGCATTTTCAAGTGTTCCTAATCATGTCACTCACCTTTAATATTTGACATACAAGATAGCAATTGAAAACAGCCTACAACAACAGAAAACTTTGGATAGTTACGCTGTCTATTACTAGGGAAAATGTGCAGATAAATAAAGGCACATGAATTAAATGTCCTGGGGACGAAAATTTGAAAACAACAGCAATTCATGGGGGAAAACTGAAATGGTTGCTCACTCATTTTTACTTTTTGAAAGCATGAAATGATCATTTTGAATTGCAATTTTTTCAGAGCTCCAATTTCAGACTTTATCAGAGACACTAGTAGCATTGAGGATCATGCAGCTCAGATTTGTTTGTTTTTTTAACTGGAAACATTGCTTAGCCAGGGCTCGACACTAGCACTTGCCCGCTTGCCCGGGGCAAGTAAAATGTCATGTCGGGCAAGTAAAATATGAAAATGTAACAATTTACTTGCCCGATCGGGCAAGTAAAATTTTGATTGTCTCGGGGAACAAAAATAAGCTAGCCCTTTCGTTCTGGCAAGCTCCGAAATCGCGCTTGTATTTGTGATAAAAGAACGCGAGCCTTCGTCGGAGAAAACACCCGCTCCTGTCCATTGCTTGCTGAGCCTTGGCTGCACTGAGGTGGCAGCTTGACAGCGGCTGCGGCCGGCTAGCTAGCTCAGCGCAAGTCAAGTGCAGCAAGCACGGAAAATCCATGCAAGTACAGTACTTTCTGTGCGTATACTGCTGCTCGCACGGCCACCACTTTAGTCGAAGGTAAAATCGCCGATTGTAATCTCAACATTTCAAGCGAATGCAAGACTGCATACATAGCTGTGTCAAACTAAGATAAAAATATCTGTAGTCGCCATTCATTCAAATGCGTGTTGCAGCTAACTCGTACACACACAAACGCGAATCGAAGTAAAATGTACAAAAATTAATGTAATTACCATTAATAATGAAGAAAAGGGGCACATATTTGGAGGGTTTGGATATACCTAGACGGGAAAATGCAAGTAATCTTTTTCCAAACTCGATAATCGGAGCTGCTGAGCTGCCTTGACATCCAGAACTGAGCGAATGACAAATGCTCTCTCGAGTGTGCACTCCGCGCGTCGACTCGTATGCCATACATCGGGCAGTGGAGGGGCTTGTTATGAAAGTGGCATGAAAATGTTATTTGGTTTGTGCTAACTGTTAAACACTCCTCTACTCAGTTTCATACATTTATGACTACTGGAAAACATCAATTTGGCTATATCTGGTGAAAAGACATACTGGAATTGTGACCTCCAAAATAGCCACCGAAGGCGAAGTACTCCCAACAGTGAAGTGACTTGCCCATGTTTGCTGGCTAGCTGGCAGCCAGCCTTCAAAATAAGTTTGATCAAGTCCAGACTATTTTTCTTCTTGTTTTATGTTGCTTGTTATTTAGTCTAGACTATGTGTGAATCTGATTTATAGTGCTGCGGCTGAAAATAACTGATTCTTCTCCAAATTATAAAAGCTTTTTCTGATGATGTGTTCCAACTGAAAGTTGGCATGCCCCCGCTACTTTCAGTGGTAAAATAGTGGCATACATGTATGCAACACACTTCACTGTTAAGACAACACTTGAGAGACGATAAATAAATAACAGTGACCAATGATGCAACTTTTTGTTCAAAGTAGCTATCTGTTGTTGAAACTGTGAAATATGGCTCTAGTGAAAAAAAAAAAAAATATTTTTCTTCCCTTGGCTTAGGGGCCTAAATTAGGAAAATTATGTACCAAAAATATTAACCTAAAATAGAACAACATAGTATGTTTGAATTAAGTTGAACAACGTGTCCTCATGCTTTTGCCAAAATCGAAAGTCAGGAAAGCAATTATAAGCATGTTGCTCTCTGAGCTCAAAAACAATTGGCCGTCAAATTATTATATGTCTTTTTTCATTATGATGGTTTGTGTAAATGTGGTAAAAAAATTTTTCATGCACTCTTTAAATTCATAAATTATACCTTAAACTCCAGAATTAAAAAAAAAAAACCTTCCAATGAAGTAAATGAACATTAAAAAGGACTGTGAAGAAATATATATTTTTCTATTATTTTTATGTTTTTTTCGGGCAAGCAAATTTGTCTTTCGGGCAAGTAAAATTGTAAAATGTGACATTTTACTTGCCCGAAGGGACAGTAAAAAAAAATGTTAGTGTGGAGCCCTGGTTTAGCGATGCCTTTAAGAGTTAATGAGGAGACTGGAAGTTTGTCACTCAGCAGCAAAACTACTCTCCCCTCGATGCAGAGGAAATTTAGTCTTCCACCGATGACTAAGCTAGCACAGTGGCAGGCAGATCCAGGTGTTTCCTAAAGAGGGGACTGAGGTCAATGTTTGTGTGCACAAGGTATTTTGAGCTGACAGCCCCCCCCCCCCCCCCTCCAAAAAAAAAAAGTCAGATGATGTTGCTCAAAGAGTGGGGGAGGCGCGATTGGGACGTTTTTGGAGCATTAACCACATTTATTTTATTTAACCCACCATCCCCAACTGTTGAACGGAAACAGACCTGCACAATGTGTATACAGTGCATCAATAAAAACGAAACCCAGAATCAATCCCAAATATCTCAAAATGGAAAAAACAATCATTATGTAACTAATTTCAGGAAATAATAGCATAATCATTTTACTTCCTTATGAGAATATGGTATATTAGTCATTCAAATTCCATCACATATGGCTCTTTGGCAATCATATTTGTAAAACGTGGGAAACTGCTTTTTTCCAAGTTTTGAGTTGGCAGTGTGCATGACTGGTTGCTTTGTTGTGAATGCTCCAGCTAAATGTCATCATGCTGCACACTACACAAACTTGGACAAAAACAATTTTGACATATATTTTACAAATATTCATTGCTGAGCAGCTATCCAAAACCAAATATGAATTAACAATACACCATACGAAAGTAAAATGTTTGTACTATAATTCCCTGATATCTGTTTTCAATTCGAGAAGTTTGGGATTGAATCTGAGTTTCGTTTTTATTGACTCACACTGTATGCAGTGACACTACTTGGCAGTGCTCTTCTGGGAACTTGTTTAGCCAGGATGTCCTTGCTTGACAGTTCATAATTTCTGTGCATGACTCCACACAGGTGCAATCAACAATAAGCCTATAACCATTTTTTCCACAACTTACTGGGGGGTTTTTGGTATGATTGGTAGGGAAAAAAATACACGGGGACTTAGGACGATTTCACCCCCGAAATGGCAAAAGAACCCCTGAAATTTACAAAAGAGCCCCGTAAATTGCCATAGGGTCAATACAACAGAATATCTGATAGAGGAAAAGTAGCCCCCGTAAAGAAAATTTTAATTTTTTCCCTGATGATTGGCACTGGAATGTATCACTGCATTACCTCTCTCCACCCAGGAGTATAAATGGGTACCTGGTAGGGTGAGAATGACTGAGTTTGTCTGGCTTGATGCGCCTCATTGGCAGCTCAGCTAGGAATACTCCCCAGGGAGTGGAAATGGTGCACTTCTTTGTGCAGGTTAGAACTGTATTCCAGTGACCAGGGTAATAATATCCAAGTGCAAACAGAATGATTTCATATGTCATGCACTGTACCACACTGGACTATTATTGATATTATTATTGTATTACATTTTTTTCCCGTTTTTTTGGGGGGGGGGGGCGGGGGGTGGTGGTTTCAAGTAGAATATCACACAGAAACATCCTAGACATAGTTTGTCATAAAGAGACTCAAAACCCAATGATCGCACAGTGGTGAGGTTGATTTCATACATTATTTCCAAAATTGGTTAATCTATCAAGAAATCATGGAGTTTTGGTAAAACAGCTAAATCCTAAAAATTCTAAACAGTTTTGATCATTAAGGTGGACTCGTGATTATAACTGTTTCGATACAACACTAATCAGGGGTAATTTCACATTATAATTTGTTAAACAGGCACGACACAGAAAAATCATTCAAACCAGTACATGTACATGTATCTTACCTGCAATCTACAAAAGCTAGAGTAGCAAGGCCTTTCATTTCTGAGGCTACATCACTGTAGATATCCATCCAACTGTCTGCCGCTTTAGCTGGAATGAAGAAAAAAAATGTGTATATCAATTTGCATATGGAATCAAAACTCTCTAGAAACTAGAAAGGTGGAGAAAATCAGAATGATTGATATATGTAAGATGGTGATAGGAATGGAGATGCTTTTGGTTTTGAAGATGATTGAAATAATGCTTATGATCAAGACAATGTTTACCCTTGCCATCATCTTTATCTTCATTTCCATGATGAAGATGAAGATGATGTTGATGATGAAGATGAAGATGAAGATGAAGATGAAGATGAAGATGATGATGATGATGATGATGATGATGACTTTGATACATGAAATCTAATCATTTTGAAGAGAAACACTTAGCATAGAAGATTATGTGGCTTTAATTCTTTTTAAATTTGAACACTGTTCAATTATGTTGAAGATTGGGCAGTCCATGATCGCCCCCCGCCCCCCCCCCCTCTCCTTTCTGATCTTGGCATGCATATTCCTCACACCTGTATAATAATTTTTTCAAGTAATTTTGTAATTAAAGGTATTGGCTAACATTTACCACAGTTAAAAAAATCTGAGCCACATGATTCCTCATGCTACCAGTGTCTTTGATGAGGTCTAAAAATGAAGCCCTGAAAAAATTGTATTTCAAAATGATTATTTAGTGCTTTAAAGATTGGGTTATTGATTTGCAAGTCCATTACTTCC
>JZLH01S0099528.1:12849-34422 GCA_001188425.1 Eucidaris tribuloides
TATTTCACACGGAAAAGTCACCCGCAATATAATAGAAGTTACCAAATTATTTTTCTCATATAATGATGCATATCTGAGGAATAAAACTGCATAAAAATTGTATGAAAAAACTCACTTTTTCACATGTTTTTAAAGATGATATTATCAATGTGTCACTCGACTTGGTTGCATGAAAACGGTGTCTTAAATGTGTTCACATGTGCATTGGCTATGTAACTTGTCTGGAGCGGTGATTTTTGTGAGTGCATCAACAAATTGTTGATTTTCGGGAAAATGCAAGCATATAATGATTCATACATTCGGAGCAATTAAATGATTTGAGTGTGAATTTTTGGTATGCAGATTTAGGACCTGTACAGCATTAGGGCTCTTGATCATGTTATACTTTGAATCATGTGTTTATACATTTTTATAATGACTGTTACCATCACACAGGGCCTGTTCCTGGAAGGGTGTCGCTGGGACCGGCAGAACATGGTCCTGGGCGAGTCCATGCCCAAGACCCTGTTTGACACCATCCCCGTCATATGGCTGATGCCTGGTAACAAGTCTAGCTTCAAACCGGCCCCCGTCTACAAGTGCCCCGTCTACAAGACCAGTGCCCGCCGGGGGACCCTCTCCACGACCGGTCACTCCACCAACTTTGTCATGTGGATGGACCTGGCTTCGGACAAGTCTGAACAACACTGGATCAACAGGGGAGTGGCTGCCCTCTGCCAACTGGACGACTAAGTTGAATGTATAGAAACACATGTCTGCTGCATGCATCATACAGACAATTTGATCTTGTGTTTTTACAATATAAAATGTAACATAGAGTGAATAATTATCTTGTAATATGATATCATGTTATTAGAACAAATACTGAAAACTAAATTTGCTGTGTGATTTGAACAAATGTATGATCAAAATGATATGTTAAGGTAACAAATTGAAGAAAAATTAAGAGTTATATTGTTTGGTGTTAATTCTAAACAATGTTGACTAATATGAAATGTGATATATGTAGAGTTATTATTAATATCAATCAGTTATACAATCCACAAGGGACCTCAAATTTACATTTAACATTTTGTATATAAAAAAAAGTTTAACAAATATATTTAAAGTATGAAAGTCACAGAACAAAATGCAATAGATACAGAACAAAGATATATATTGACCAAAATATAGATACGAATCAATGAACTACCAAAAAAGCTTTCGTAATGTCATTCCCAATCTGTGCAGCTTTATCAGATACTATAATGTTTTAACATCTAAGCCTTACGCAGCCTGACAATTATTATAAATGTTATACCAGTTTACAGGTAATATTGGCACAATAATGTGCTGAAATATACAAAGTATTTCATCTACTACATGAGGAAAACATTATTAATTCTATAATGTTAGTGTATGTATTAATTTGATGATTGAGCTGTGTTGTGATTTTATGAGAAGTAAAACAAAGACTGCAGTTATTGTTGATTTCATTTCAATTAAATGAATATTTCATGTACCATCAAATGTAATGTCTCCAAACAGAACAAAAACAAACAAGAACAACTTACCCAGTAGCTACAGAACTTAGTTACTGTAGAACTACACATGAAGCATATTTTTGTATTTGTTGTGGAATAGAAACAATCAGATTAATAAAAATGTGTAACAGTACATATTGCTGTGTTGGATAATTATCTTGGATAGTTTCAATGTGAATATGACAATGATGTAGATCTACAATTTTTGTGGAGTGGTGATAATCAATAGTTCAGAGAATGACTGGGTAATTAAGAAGATTCATTAGTAATTCAAGTAATTTGAGACAGTTGAGTCAAAATCTAAACAAGTCATTAAGCCATGTCTGTTTATCCCAAGCACTCTTGCCGTGTATAACTCCCTGATAAAAATTTGGTGATGTGCTTGTCTTGTAATGATGTATTGTAATGTTTGCCTTTTGCATATTTTGGGAGTGCACAATAGTGAGGATATTAGTGCTAGGATAGTGCTTATTTTAACACTAGTTTAACACTGGCATTTGTAGTGTTTATTTGCAGGAATAAAACAGAATGCTGACTTGTTTTTGCGTATAAATCTAGTTGGATTTCTGATTACAAAACTGAAAGCATAATTTGTGATTAGTGGTATGAACTTAATTTTTTAAAGGAATTCACAAAAGACTTGTAAAGGTCCTATAGGAATGTCAAAGGTCAGTAGTCATAGTTTTATGTGAAGGTCAATGGGTCAGATGTTTCAGAGGTCAACAGGTCAGAGATTCCAGCAAGTGTCAAATTTGATAGAATCTCTCTGTTTTTATCCAAGCAATAATGAAGATGTGTATGTATTTGTATATGAATGTGTATATACTTGTTGATTATAAAATATATTTCAGAATGGTTTTTATTGGAAGGGAGATAATAACCCCTTGATGACAGTTGTTAAGGAAGCCTGTGTACTTCAAGTAACGGATGAAAGCATATAAGGTTTTCGTGTTTAAAATGTCTGAATTTCTCATTTGTTTGTAAATTGTATATATTTTGAGTGAAAGTATTTAAGAACAAACATACATATTTATACATTTGACAATGGCATTGGTATTCATGCCACAGGCTTGGACTCAAGTATGTTCCATGTGAGATTCCTAATTACATTTCCAGGGCCCGTTTCATAAAGTTGTTCGTAAAGTTACGTATAACTTTACGAACAACTCTAATATGAAATGCCAAGTGAGATGCAATGGTTTTTCATGTCATTTTAAGAAATTATGATTAATGTCAATTAGATTTTGCGCAAAGATACAATTACATTGAAATACTTGTTAAATGGTCAGTAAGAGTAAGAATGTTAATCTATGTTTGCATATTTGAACATTAGCAGATATGATTTCAATAGTTTGAGAATCACATTTGGCTTGCCATATTTCAAGTCGTTCATAAAGTCATGCGTAACTTACGAACAGCTTTATGAAACAGGATGAGTAAGCTACTTATGAGCTTTTCATTATCATTACAGTACCCAACTACAACCGGCCAGAAGGAAAGTTATTTTTATGTTGACATGACAGGCGCTGGTTAAGCCAAGAATGTGATTGAGAATGTAGTTAAATATAATTAAATATACATGTAATTGTAATGTATTTGAGAATGTAATTGAGTCCAACCCATGGCTTTCAAGATATTTTGTTTTCAGCATTCATTCCGTCCTACCGTCATCACCTTGAATTTCAAATGACCAAAACAAAGTGTGTATTATATATTTGGATCAATCGTAATGCTATTTTGCTTTTTATTGAAAAAAAATATGAGTGTTTTATATTCAGTGAGGCAGTTTATATTTTTCAAAAGCAATATATATTGTGTGTATGCCTATGCAAAAATTTTCATCTATGCTGGAGTTGATTTGTGCCTTTGGTATGTTTGTATGACAAAACATAATAAACTAATAAAAATGCAGTGAATTGTGTGATACTGTATTTATTGGAGTGGTCTTTATGACTAGAAAGAGTTAAGCAGCTGAGTTTATTGTTAAAATATGAAGTTATTACACCACCACACGTAAAATTTAGATCTACAAACATGAAATAGCAGCAATTCACACCATCAATCCAGACATTTAGAAAGTACTTGCATCAAATGAACCACCACACATTGTTGCCAAGGTGACCAAACTCCTATCTTAAAAATGTTACATGTTTAGGAGAGCCAGAAGACATATTGTTGTGCCGATGACAGAAGGGCTTTAACAGTAAATTACCTGTGACTTGAGATACATTTGCTTCTTTCACAAGAAATCAAAACATTTTGATCTTTTTAGGACCACCCGTCAGTCTTTTAAGTGCAAATACATGTATCGATAGCCGATAGTTTCCAAAGTAGAAGCAATTTACTATTAATATCTTTCTGCCAGTGGCACAATATCTGCTTAAACACAGATGGGACTGTATTGTCTTTACCTAAGCAAAGTGACTTTATCGTTTTAAATCTGAGATTTGGATGGAAGAAAATTTAGCTCCCAATCCTAAACATAACATTACATTTAAGGGGCATCAACATGTTTGGGAAAGTAAAAAAAAATGCCAGAATAACCAAATAGGTTGAAACAAATACCAATGTATACACCAGCTAGAGTGTATCTCCTGGCTGGTAGGATTTGCTGCCTTGAATGTGTTTACCTGTGGAGAAACAAGCTTTCATTTTATACCAGTAATAAATTACTATGGTGTCCTGATAGAAATTGATCCCACACAACAATTTGCCTGTAACTAGTACTGGAGGTGATCGTTTGAAAATTAATATTTGACGAAATTTACACAGCAGAAGCAATGAACAGTGTACTTGATTCTAAAGTAGATTTATCCCACAGTAAGGACCTTTTCCAATCCTGCTATTAACAACTTAACTCATTTCTACCCAAAATTTGAGATATTACGTTTAGTCACCCAAGCAATAATATGAGACATACAATGCTGGCAAACATTTATATCATGAGACAAACTGCACATTATTTTTCATAAAATTCTCACAAACTTTATTATTGCATTTTTTTCAACATTTTAAAAACAGGCAGTGATTACTGTTCAATTACACATTCATGATTTGCAAAGATTGTATATGTTAAAAGTTAAAAAATTAAACAATATATAAAACCTTTCTTCACACTACTCCGTCTATAAAAACTATGTGACAGTGTTGTTTTTAATACAAGTTCTACACATTGAATATGATTGTCAATATTGTAACTGAATGTAATACAGTCATGTGAAATATTATCTTGGTTGGGTTCAAAAACTAAATATTAAATGTTTGGTGTCTATTTTATATGAAGACGGAATTCCTGTTCCATGCATTCTATTGTTTAATTTGTTTACTTGTCAATTCCTAATAAATTTGGAATATATACTGCATCCTGTTCTGTAGCATTGGGCAAATTACAAGATTTTAATAGGGGTTTTGATACAAATAAACTTGAATTATACCAAAGTGAATCAGGCAGGTCCTGTTATATAAGTTCTTTTTAAAGAATCGATGTTTCAAATGCATAGTACTGACTAGGTGTAAAGGTTTTCAAACCCACTGCATATTTTCATCAGAATTAATTAGGTGGTTTTCCTCAATTAGTGTCAAAACATGGCTTCAATTATTGGATACTTTGTTTGTAGTCAAAACTCAGCACTCGTAATATAGAATGATTCAAAATTTTCTCACGCATTTAATTTGCTGGACACCATAGTCATTGTGTCAAAATTAAGACTATTACTCACATGATCCTTGGAAAGGACTAAAAATAATGAGACTAATGTATAAAGCAATATTAAAAACAACACTGTCTCCTACATATATACCCTGTAAGGCTATTCTCTGTCTTGTAAAATGTTTAAATATGAAGTATCACTTCAACTCTCACCTATGTTAATAAAACATTTTATTTTCTTCTTTTAAATATATGTCATTTGTGATGCTCGATAAAATACCTCCATTTATTTCCCAATGATTTATTATGTCACATTATGCAAGAATCAAGATGTGTTATTTTCTCAAAAAACTACATGTATGATATTTGTATACAAATAACCGTAAAACTTGTCATCACTTTTTTTTTTAATTTAAAGTTTACTACGCTTCAAAGTGATCTTGTCTGGTAAGTAAAGCTTGCCTTGTCATCCCAAATGCATACAAGTATGATCTCCACTCTTATAGGATCTCCCATGATGTGTCCTGCCCTTCTTTGGCAAATGGAAGCAACTGACAATTCATTCCAATTTGAGTTATCAGTGTTTTTTTAAACAAGCAAACACTCACATGCATGTTTCAACAAAAGTTTACTAAACCTTTGATGTATTTTGCATTGATTGTTTTAAAGTTTTGAACTCGGCAATTTCTTCACACTTTAAGATTATTTTAATAGTACTTAACGGTGTATGTTAATTATTAGGTCTTTTCTCTTAAAAATCTTTGAAACATGACATGAAAATGGGAACAGGAGAAAAACACTATTTTTGCCTTAAATATAATGAAACTGAGTAAATGTCATATGCTACAAAATAATACATCCCATTAAATGATTAACAAGAATAACATAAGTCTGGAATAATACTTAACTGAAATAAACAAACATATCATGTGACAATAGAAACAATATTCAAAATGATTAACAAAGCAATTTGAATATTGTGGAATGATTAAATCAACACACACACAGAGCTAAAATAAGCAGAATTATATCAATATATCATGAAATAATCCATGATAGCTAGATTGTCGCAGCCTCTTGGGAAATGAAATTTAATTGTCAAAAGGTGTTGAGAATCAAGGCATGAAACAAAAATAAGAAACATTCTGAGACTTTACCTCTAGTAGAATCCTAAAGATTTTTTTTTCTGAGTGATATGACATCAAATTATTTCTCCCTACTTTTACTGAAAAATCAATTACCATTTTGATAAGTGCATTGAACAAAAAGTCTTCATGCAGTGCCTTAATAAATAAAGTCATAACCTATATACACTAAAAGATATCACAGTGTTTTATTTTTGCAAATTTTCGTGACTAAAGCAATCCGAAAATTTTCACTTCCTAATATACCTGTAAAAAAAACCTGGGGTGACTTGAGTCAGGTTTATGAACTATATTTTACTCATTTTTTATGTTTAATTCACTTGTAGCATGGTAGTAAAAACCCCAATTGGAGGGAAAAATTAACTTCTCTTTAGAACACATATGGGCACCGACAAGTGTTTCATAAAAACCTGGATTTACAAAGAATATCAATTCTGACAATGACATGAAAAATTGATATTGACAGCATATTTCTGGAAAACAGATCGAAGTGCAAATAGTCAAACAATACACATAATATCCATAGAGCTGTAATTTTCTGGTATGTTAACCCTTTGCCTCCAAGATTCTGTAATTCCCATACAGTTAACACATTGGTGCATCTGGTTCTCGTAGCCAATGCGTTAAAGGATCTACAGGAGTATGTGAACTTCAGCATCTAATTCAATTCAATTTTGCATGTAAGTTTCTTCAAACCAGCTAAATCTTGTAACAAATCACAACACATCAACCGTTACTGACTAAACATTGAATTCATGATGTAATGCATTATTTGGAGATGGACAATGAATGTGATCACAGTTAGCAAATCATTAACATGAATATCACTCTATATTAAGATATCTAATTCTGCACAGACTGTGTCACATAATCAAAAGTGGATACTAGATAATTCAGTCCCCAATACTATTACACGTAGTTGAATGTGGATCCTGGATATATCCATTCTAATGTATATTGAAGATATCTAATTCTGCAGACTGTTTCACAAAATGGAAAGTGGATATATTCACTCTATATTGAAAAAATCTAATGCTGCACAGAATAATATTACATATGTAAATAAAACTGAGATACCAAATATATCCACTACATATTTGAGACAATCCAATCTCTCATGGAATATCACACACATTGGAATGTGCATTTTGGATATCCATTTTTCATACACACTCTTAAGTAGATACCCACAATGCTGTAAACTTGAACCAGTAGTTTGTTATAAACACGAGAGCATGAAAAGTTGATGGCCGTTTTTATATCTGCATTGGACAAGAACATTGATCAGCAATGTTAAACAAAATAGAGAAGAAGAATCATAATCATCATTGATTTTGACAGCACCATTAAAGTTTGATTAAATACTTATCATTAATATATGATACTAATCAATAAAAAAATCATATATGACAATTCATCATCATAATTGGCACAGATAAAGTATAAACGCAAATATAATATTTGAATATCAAATACTCACTGAGTAATCAAAGGTTTGTAAGAATAATTACGCCTTCATGATTCACCACTAATCACACATGTTATCATGTAATGCTACAAATAAACAATACAACACAATTAAAACACCACATATATAATAATTAATATGTCTTTGGTTATATGAATACATAATGCTGATTAAGTTACCACATTAAAGAAGAGAGATACTTATACCAAATGTCAAAAACACCAATAAGACTCAAATTAAGAAACAATTGATAAATGATGTAATTCCAAGTTGAAATTGAAATTGAAATATTACCTACCAAGAGTGAGATAATTCCAGCAAACAGAAAACTGTCTATTCACACCATGCTAAATTTACCAAGACAGAAGATTCTGGGACACCCAGGCATAACAAAAGACACTTCAAACAAAACAGAAGCAAAACATCACTTTGGTATTATCATTTACATCAAACATGACAAATGGAAACATATATATATATATATTTAAAAATACAATTCTCATCTTATATCCATTTATATTCCATCCTCATATTACAATCATACCTTACATGATTTCCAAAGACACAATCAAATAAGTCACAATGTGCCACTGATCCACCAAATCTTATCAATACTGATTACTACTTCAACCTCCCATCATTTAAGTTCTACTGATTACCAATCTTACAATGATTTTCAATCAATTCCAAGTTTTAGTGTGAATATATAAGTCTATAAAAGCAATTATCCAGTAACCACATTATCTTAAATCTAATATTTTAAAAGATTGTTAACACAATACTATACAGTATCAAAGCTCCTTAACATCATGATTTATGCAAATTAAGTAGGTCTGTCACCTGCTTGGTCAATCATTATGATTATTTATTAATCATGATTATTACACAATTATGATTCTTTACTTTTTCTGTCGTAAATGCACTGAAATGATAAGGCTGTACAGTAAAACAATATTTTGCTATTTCATCTTTCACTCTGCAAATCAAGTGCGCTTCTGGGTAAAAAATAACCAAAGACTTTTAGACAAAACCTTGAAAATTTAGATGACACAGTTTACAACATATTAGATGTGATAATTACATGAATGTCAACATCAATGACTTATGTTATGGCTTGTAATTTAGCTTCAGCCTTGCAATTTGTATCCATCCAATGATGAGAAGACAAAGGCAGTCTTTTTTTCTACCAAATATTTCAACACCTACTCAAGACATGCATAGCAATCATAGCACTCACAATCAGTCCAGAATCGGACAACTTTAATGATGCCTAGTAGTAGTGAGATCTAATAACAGATTCTTAATAAAACAACTCTCAATAAATGTAGATACCTGTTCCTTCATGTGTGTTTTAAGTTATAACTCCACACAATAACGAACGTAACTACCAAGATAATTATCAAGATAAGTGTCAAGAAAATTGTCAAAGATAACTACCAAGATAACTATCAAGATAACTACCAAGATAACTACTAAGAAAACTGTCAAAATAACTACCAAGATAACTATCAACTAACTATCAAGATAACTATCAAGATTAATATGAAGATAACTATCAAGATAACTACCAAGATAACTATTAAAGATAGCTACCGAGATAACTATCAAGAAAACTATCAAGATAGCTACCAAGGTACCTATCGAGATAACTATCAAGATACAGCTATCCAGATTAGTATCAACATAATCAAAATGACTGACACTGTTTCATGGCATCACTTTCAGTTTGAATCAAGTAATATTATTGCTACACTTCTCACATTCCATAGTCCATTGGGATAAAATTCTGATTAATGTGGCTTTGAACTTACACTGCCACTTGACTGGTGAACTTGGTAAGGCAGTGTGATATAGATTATCACATTCTTAGCAGTGACATCATCTGGATTATGGATAATGGGATGCCAGACAAGACGCAAGAAAGTAATTTGGTATGACCTAATGCTGACTGGATTAAAGTATTTTAAGTGTTACTAACCATAGCTTCAGATCACTCAGTGCTCCATGATTGTAAACCATAACACTGGTGACATGAAAATGCTGATATTACAATGGTCTTTGCTTAATGGGTTAACATTTAATGGGGCACTCATGTTAAATGGGTAAAATTTGGCGAAACATTTATGTTTCTTATTGAAATTTACTCCATTTAATGGGGTACTCCAGTTAATTGGATAAAAAATGCCTTGCAAATGCCTTCTCTATTACAGTATATGTAATTCATCTGGTTATATTATGTTGGTGGTAGTGGGGATGGAGGTTGTTGTGCCAAATACAATCCATAACATTTATGTTAATAATGAGATCTAGGTGAAGGAAATACAATCAAAAGAAAGTTCCACTGGAAACAGCTTGATTTTGCTATAACACATATTTTCCACAGACCCCATGACATTATCTTCAATACTGTATATGCCATATATTTTCATGATTTTGCTTCAAGATGGGGAATTCGCGAGAGTATATTTTCATGATTTTATTGTATTTGCATTCACTTTGTACAGAAATATCAGGAAGAGATAATTTTCATGTTCAGTAAGTCGTGAAATTCGCGAAAATAAAACCACCACAAAATATTCAGCATATACAGTAAGTTAAATGGTGATAAAGGTCAGTTCACAGTTGATATCAGGACTTTAATTCACCCTTTCCTTCATCAAACTATCTATGATAACAGGATATCATCAATTTATGTTGGCAATCATGTATTTCTTTCTATTCCAGGTTAGATATTTTGGGAAAAAATAAAAAATCGACAAAAAAATCAGGAAATAGTTTACCTTCCCAAATTTGACTAACAAACGTCAGCAGTGGACAAGCCCTTAACACAAATTATACATATCTCAATGTAACAAAACTGCTACATATCTGCATATTTGTGTAGGCAATCATAGCATAATGCATCAATTCAAGATGTATTACCCACTGCATAACATTACGTTACATTGCAGCACTGACACATGAATGTCTCTAAGATATCTGACTTTAACAAGCTTCTTAAACATACCAGACTAACATACCTACAACATGCAGAGGATAAGGAGTTCCTGTTACATTAGTCACTTTCACACCAACAAAATAATTCAAGGCTTACGGTGGTTCAGCAGCATCATATGCAGCATGACAGACATATCGTGTACAGTTGGAATTCTTTGGTAGTCTTCAAGATGTCAAGTTCATTCACCTTTGACCTTTGACCTCATTTCATGCATACTTTCTCGGTCAAGCACATTACATCACAACACAACATCATGATAAGTCATTGAGCATTAAATCCTATACATAATGTTCAGAATCTATTGATAATATTCTAACTTTACATTTATCAATGTCTCTGTGTGCGCATATATTAAGTTAATGAAGTATTTTTTCTCACATTTTTATTTTTTTCCACATATTTTTATGTTAATCACCCCTAAGATTCATACTCAAATTATTTTCTGCTTATATCATTCAACCTTTCAAAAGGAGGTCTTCTTTCAAGTCAGTAATAGATCAGTACCAATGGAAGACTAACATTTGGCCAAGGGGGAGGTGGGGTGGGGGGGGGGTGGGGCTGGGCATAAGGATAGTTGAATATGCAGTCATACAAACAACAACATAGTGATACCATATTTATGTAACATGTTGTCTACACATGAATAACTTTTTCCTTTGATTTAAATACTAAATACTAAATACTAAATACTTAATACACTACTTTTTATAAGACTTAAAGCCCAAGTTTAGTTTTGGGGATATTTTGTTATTTGAAAGCTTTATGCCCCAATGTCATAACCCTGCAATAATAGATTCTGAATGTCTTTAGTTTTTTTTAATTAATTAATGAAAAATCTCGTGGGAACACCCCCAAAATTTTAGATTATAGCATCTAAAGGGTTGAAAAGGCTTTAAGGTTACATTGTTATACCTCATCTGAAAGAGCAGACGCAGCTCTTTCAGATGAGGTATTACTCATATAACATTTTGAACCCTTTGGATGCTGTAATGTAAAATATGGTCAAAAATGTCTGGGCCCCCACCCCCCCCCCCCGACATTTTTCATAAGTAATTTTAAAAAAAATCAAAGACAAAAAAAAAGTTATATGAGTTATACTCACTGAAAGAGCCGAGTCTGCTCTTTCAGATGAGGTATAACACATGTAATCTTAAATCCTTTTTAACCCTTAAGATGCTATAATGTAAAATTTTGGGGGTGTTCACACGAGATTTTTCATTAAATAATTAAAAAAAAACTACAGACATTCAGAATCTATTATTGCAGGGTTATGACTTTGGGGCATAAAGCTTTCAAATAACAAAAATCCCCAAAACTAAACTTGAGCTTTAATTTGGCTATAAATCAGGTATTTTTGGCGATTTGTTAAATGGGTAGGTGCCCCTTACAGCCTTCTCACTTTGGAGTTAAATCTGATTCATCAGTTGTGACTTCATCCAGACTTTGACCACAAAATGATGTTTAGACAAAGATAGACACAGTGACCTGATCAATTAGCCTGACCTGAACTGTTGAATTATTACTCATCCATACTTGTACAGAAATTATCACACACATACAAACAGACAGACAGAAACACACACACTCAAATACACAAATACTCTGTCTCTGTCTCTCTCTCTCAACACACACACACACACACACTCACATACACAAATACTCTCACTCTCTCTCTCACACACACACACACACACTCAAATACACAACTACTCTCACTCTCTCTCTCCACACACACACACACACACACACACACACACACACACACACACACACACACACACACACACACACTCAAATACACAAATACTCTCTGTCTCTCTCTCACACACACACTCACACACAGTATACAAATACACACTTTCTACTCACTACAAATTTCATCACAGACATGTCATTTGAGAAATATATATTCATATATATATATATTTTGTCTTTCAATATAAAAAAATCTCTGCGTAATATCTGTGTAACAATATCCAGAGTAGCGTCCAGCTCTACTCGACACAAGAGGGCACTCTTCATTTTGACACCAGGCATGGAGTTGGTTGCATGTGAACTCCTTATCACAGCAAGCAGAAAACAGACCTCACCTACCGGGTGGGCAGTTGCCGAAACCACGGAAATAGGTACAGTGGAAAGTCTTGAATCTGAGGGTATGAAAATAAACAGAAGGAAAACATATTAAAAGGGTGAAATATGGCTGTAGAGAGCATAATGCAAAAATAGCTTAGTAAGGACAAATTGCATGTGTAGAATTGGTATTCAATCTAGTTTGCAAAACTAATGAGAGAAAAATCAAGCTTGTACTTGAAGAGTACACATAGAGTAAGACAAAAATAGCTTATCAAGTACAAATCGTGTTTAATTTAAGAATACACATAGTATGACAAACATAGCTTATCAAGTAAAAATGTTTTGTTTTTTTTGAGTTGGTATAGATTATCATTATTTTTTTTGAATAAAAGCAATGACAGGAAAAATTAAGTTTGTTGTAAATGTGGCATGCATCACGGTGAATAAAATTACCTCATAGTCATACTAAAAAAAAAACACAAATCCAAGAAAAAACGGTAACAACAAAATGAAAACATAACATGAGCAATAATCATCATCAATATCATTATTATTATCATCACCATCATCATCAGCATCATTATCATCACTATCATCATCATCATCATCATCATCATCATCATCATCATCATCATCATCATCATCATCATCCTCTTCCTAATCCTCCTCCTCTTCCTCCTCATCATCAACACCATCAGGACACTTATATAAATTCATTCAAAATCAAAGCCACGTGCATAAAATGCTGGAAACATTTGCTCAACACTGAAAATCTTCACATAGCAATCTTCAGGAAAAGTGACCATATTAATCTGTAACTCTAAAATCCTGAAGCAAATATCTTTCGATTACCAGGTTTTATCTGAATTGAAACTTAAAACCCAATAAACATTCAGTATTACAAAACAAGGTTTAAAAAAAAATAAAAATAACAATGAGAAATGTTTGCTTCAGTATCCTGTAAGATAGAAAATAAACTTTAAAAAATAAGGATGTCAGTACTTCATAGCCTTTTTTTTTTTTTAGAGATTACCAAAAAAAATCAACTGTCTGTTGTTGGGTGAGGATGGGGGCAGTCATTGTAAAATCCCAGACCCTCCTCAAATATGTCATGAGATAATATAGCAAACATTATCCAGTCAGCAGTCATTTTAACACAAAGCTTGTTTATAAATCACAATACATGAAATCTTTGACCTTCTTCATAAGATAACACAGCAAACATTATCCAGGCAGTTCCTCATAATGTTTCTTCTAGTTTAAGGTCTATTTGACATCATTATTCCTCCTTCAGGGCACTACAAGCACCTGATCTGGAGTCCCACTGTTAAAGGACAAAGGACTTCACAAAGCTAGCAACCCAATACCAATAAGCCAAAGTGTCAAGAACATGCCTTTCACGCAGAACATAGCATCAAGGACTCGTTCACGTTCATGGTACCACTACCAGGTCAGAACAGTATCCAAAATCATTTTAGGAATTTCAGAGGGGGGGGGGGGGGGGTAGGGATGCAGGAAGAATATCATTTGTAATCAATTGTAATCTTGATTTATTCATTGTGGAAAGATCCTGTCAAAGAAATGAACTACAATTGTGCTGTGACTTCATATACATAATTTTGCATATATCAACATGTCTCCACTGAAAAAAATACAATAATGAAAATAATAAAATGAATTATTTCCCATTTCTTTTTAGTGGATAAGCTGCACTTTATATGTTGTCAACATTGATCAGAATAGGAAGTCATTAACATTGATGAAAGTGGAGGAATCTGCTCAGTCAAGGCAAATTTCATTACATGAACATTTATCATAAAATGTATTTTGAGCACAATGTTACTGACAGCTAATAAGAAAAAGATGATGCTTTCACAAACTAAGAATTGTAATTAATGGTTTGTAATTCACTTGTCTGTTTTATAATTTCAGCAAAAATGCCTGATATCTTGAGAACAGGGCGTGTCTCACTTTATCACATCAATATTTTCTCTTATTACTACATGTATAATTATATCTATATATCTCTTTATATTTTCATGCCTCTCAATTTAATTATTAATAGTGCATAAATTTATTAATTTCCAATTATATGATTAATACATTTGATTGACAATTGTTCTGCCTTGCTGATAACACATGAGTGGAGGCATGGTTGAAGTGTTTAATGTTAGCATAAATGCATAACATAGTCAAGCGTGTTTCTGTGTGTGTGATATTGTATGTGTGTGATGATGTGTGATGATGTATGATGGTGTGTGTATGAGTGTGTGTGTGTGTGTGTGTGTGTGTGTGTGTGTGTGTGTGTGTGTGTGTGTGTGTGTGTGTGAATGTATGTATGTGTGTGTGTTTGTGTATATGTGTATGTGTATACATTTCTTACTAGTATTACATGAACCGATGAGAAGATCTACCATGCACACAAATACTACTTGCAATATAAGTGAGTAGATGTCATATTTAAACCCTTTTTTTTTTGGACAGAAAGCCAATTTGTGCCACACCCCCTTACACACTACCTGGTAGTGCCATTAACATGGTAACAAAGTCAAAGCATGAACTCAAATATTGACTTCAATATTTCTCGACAAACATGAAATATTAGCTAGGCACAGAATATGAGAACAGGCAAATGTAGCAGGTTATGCAGGGAATCGTTGACATGCATAGCCTAGCCTACCTCACACCATGCATCACAGGACTAAGTAGCTGGGTTAATACATTCCAAATGGGATTAGGTTTGAAATCCTTTCAGTTATTTCTGTCAGCTGTTACTTTTCTTGTCCAACTTCCTCCAGGTTACAAATGTATTACTTTAACCTAATCACTGAACTTAAATACAGCTTAAATGATTTCATTCAGTAGGAGATTGTAGTCCACAATACCATTCAACAAGATTATTTCCCAATCTTTTACAACCTAACTGTTCTCCATCTAAACTGAATCCTTCTTCTTAACTTCATAGGTGTCATTGATTAATTGAATGATTACAAGATTAACATCACAACTTATAGTCTCTGGTTTCCTTAAGTTGGCACTTAAGGTACTTTTATGGTACAAATCTAAACTAATCCAAATACTTAGGGGTATCATATGCTTGATATTAAGCATGTTATCGGATCGTTCAAAGGTTCTTTCAAAGAACACACCACCTTACAAATGTGATATGTCACCACAAAACGCACCACAAGTCGGGAAATAAGAAATTGTGTTTTTCATACAATCTTAAAGTAGAGACTCTAAGCTTTAAAATTGTAAATAGGATGGATGAAGCAAACCCATTTAAAACCCCACTCACAAGTTTAGACCCAGGGTTTAGACAATCACCTAAGCCTTTACCAGGAAAGCGGAGTAAAAAAAACGGCAAAGACAGCGCTCATTTATGCAAAATGGGAGGCCTCGGAAACTGTACCATAGAAAGCTGTGTAAAATTAGTCAATTTCCAAATGAGAACTGTGTATTTGGGAGTCCTTTTTAGCTGTTAAATACCAGTAGTTCACAAATGTAGCTTTGTGGTAATACAAACATTTTGACAGGGGACCTTGAAGATGCTGGATAACAAGCAATTATATTTAGGGTTATATTAAGGTTAATCTTGTGATGTGAAGATCAAATTTGGCAAACATTTTCAATCTCCCACAATAACATGGTCAAAGTCTAATTTAAGAAAAATCATAGGCCTACTTCTTTATCACTTATGGCTTTCAAATTTGGACAGATGAAAGATGAGTCTATGTACTTTAAGAAAATATCGTAATCCCAGATTCAATGTTTGCAACCCAACTCGACTATTTACAGCATTTACACAAAACCTTCCTTTGCGACTAATTGTTCGTTTGTGGGGCCATATATAATTTGTAACAGTACAAGAGCACATGATGGAAATTTTAAATATTATACAAATAATGAATGTTTATGAGTTCAATGGTATGAATATTTTCATGAGTTGAAAGATTAAACATTCCATTCAACGAGGCGAAGCCGAGTTGAATGGACCGTTTAACCTTTCAATGAATGAGAATATTTGTACTATTGAACGAATGATAAAACATTATTTGTTTTATACAACATTATAAAGTAGATCTTTGTCATTTGATTGGAGGATTGTAAAGTATGAAAAATATAGCCGTACATAGGCCTATATTTTGATACTCTTTCTGGCTTATTCACAAATTCAGCATGTTCAGTGTATGTGTGTATATATGTCTCAGCAGTTTCTTAATTTTAGTCTAAATTTCACTAAATATTTAAATCCTTATTAAGCAGTGAGTACGGTTATGTTTAAACTTCAAACTTAAACTCACGTACATCGCACAGCTAAGTGGGACAGTGTGTGTACAATACGTGTAGCGCACTGCGAACCGTGGAATGGGACGAAAATATAACCAATATGCACGCAAAAATATAACCAACATGCACGCAAAAATATAACCAAAATGCACGCTGCGCTGAATGGAGTATTTATTCAATATCATGTGACCAACAATCCTCCAATCAAATGACAAGGATCTACTTGAGTGTTGTATAAAACGACATTGTTTATCATTGTGGACAACTGATTTTTAACCCGTTGCTTACGGGAACCGGATGTGCTCTGTACAAAGTCTATGGAGATTTACTTAATCTCGTAGTCAACGGGTTAAAAATATACAGAACTTTGATGTCCGGGCTGTAAAATACGTTCAAATGGACAAATAAACAACAAAGAATGACAGTTGTCAAAATCAGACTGTCACTATCAAGATATAAATGAATAAATATCACTCTGATACACATCCACCGATGGTTTATTCAACACTGAAGTCTATGGAGGAAATGTGTACAGAGTGGTACAACTAATAACTCATGGATTTTTAATTTTTTAAATCATGTAACCCGTCGGAAACTAAGTAGGCCTATAAGACATCTTGGGCTGGAGTCTATGGAGAATTCATGCTATAGCGAAATCAAAACATCTCCAACGGGTTAAAGACACTTTGAATTGCAATTTCTTTTAGGTTACTATTTTTAGATGCCAATAATATTGTAGAGACATTGACAACATTTAGGGACATGCAGCTCAGAAAATATTACACCAGTGTGAATGCCCCACCCCAAACCAAACTTTGTGAAGTCTATGGAAAGGATTGTAAATATGAATGTACCTGTCCGCCTGATCATGCTGTACTATTTGTCCTATTTTGGGGAATGTGGAGAACTATTTCATCATCCTACTACCATCCCAACCTCAATAGTACGGCGAATGATTTCCATTGACCGCATGTAATTCCAAATCACAACGTCATTATTTGAATAATCTCAACAAAGCCCCCTACACAATGCCCCGAGTGATCATGCATTCAGTATAATTCAAAAGCCCTGTGGATGAAACCCTGTGACAATAAAAATGAGGGATTTGTGGCATTTTGTTGGTTTCACATCTTTGTTATTATAGTAGCCCTGAAGTCCCATTTTGCACCAAAACAAGCTAGTCTAGCTCTTAGGACATGAAAAACTTGAACTACACTTTTGACTGTGTATACATATAGGCCTACATCTTCATTCCATTTCAGTTTTGATCAATTCTCTTGAATCTATATAAATTTGATTAACTTATTACAAATAATATATATGTTGGAACAATAATTAGAGTAGATTTGACATATTTATACTGTACATGTAATTTTAAAATGATATCTACACTACATGGCCATTATCTTATGTAGATGTAAATGTATCATAGACAAATATATATCAACATAAGGATATTTCAGAATATATCAGAAATATATCAAAATATTTATTCCAGTGCACCAGTGCAGTCAACCCACCTATACCTTAGACTGTTGTTTGCCTTTTTGTTTCACTTTACTGCACAACAAAACTATGGGGACCCGTTCAACCCTTTATTTCACTATTCACTTTACTGCACCACTAAACTATGGGGACCCATTCAACCCTTTATTTCACTATTGTCAAGGAGCATCCAAATTTCATTTCATCAGACTGTGAAATAATTTGCACTGCATTTCCTTGATGGAACAAAAACAAATATGGGACATGATAAATATCGGACGAGTTCTATCAGTGAACCATGACAATTAGTAACACGAACGGCAGATGAGTGCAGTCACATACATCCAATCTCATTCCGCTACTTAACTGACTAGTCTAATTCATAAACTTTTCATGAGTAGACTGTCAAAACCTACAATTTTCTTTCACAAAAAATAAATAGAATTTCGTTCTGACAGTGCCATAAACTGATTTCAACATAGAGTTATCTCCATGAAAATTCAATTGGTTATAGTATTATTCTAGTTTTAGCAGATTTTACCTATAAAATTAAATTGCAAACATATACTAATAAAATGTTTTGAAGGCAGACTAATAGGTAATTCCCATAAATTAATGAAACGATAGGATGGTAGCAGAGTCTATATCAAAACCTGAATTTAATTGTCTACCTGGATATTGGAGGCCTTTCAATAAAGTGGGATACAAATAATTGATAAATCCATTATCATAGCAACTGATGGAGAAATTTACAACCATGATTATATGGGATGGTTGGATGAAAAAATATGATTATTGCAGCTTTAATCCATTAGTATATTACAGTATATACATGTAGTTCAGAGAGTGAAAATGGATAATGGCCTTTTCTCTTTGTTCATATTAAAGACCCACTGTTGAGCAACAATTCGACTAAAGACAGTATTTCTTACTAAACACTATCAAAACTAGTCTTACATCCACAGATCATAAAATGGAGCAAAGGTATAATGTACATGTTACACAAGGAAGATGACTTTGCACTGTGGGAAATAGTTTTGACCCCTTTATTCAATTGATTCAAAATATGGGTCTATTCCATTCTGCCTTAATATCAATATTACATACATGAATGGACAATAGTATACTTTCTGACTTTCTTCATGAAAACTCTGATGTATCCCTCTCTTGAGTTTTAACCATTTTTGTCACAATTATATTTTAGGTATATATTTTCAAGATGTTAAATCCAAGTCTGTAATGTAAGTTTCCTACTTTTCTATCAATCTTTCATAAAGTCAGTATTGTTAAGCCTGACATCAGAAAACAACAAGCCTACCATAAAGTGTTTACAACGACATGCTTCAATCATTTAGTGTTAGCTAATACAGTCTTATCATTTTTACAATGAAGTATACGCCTAATTCTCTCCCGAAGTGAATACTATGCAGTTAGTTTTACTGTAAGAGTGCAAAGCAAATAAATGTTCAATGTCTCTCTTTGGGTATATCAATTTACAGTATTACATGCAGTCATGCACAATCAATATTTCACTTTCTTTTTTTTTCATTCTTGAAAACTAAGGCATGATTCACTTGAGTTTAAACTGTCATTGTCACTATCATATTTCTGGTATTTACTTTCATGATGTTAAATTCACATCTATTTTTTATCAATCTTTCATAAAGTTTGGTCTTGCCAGACATCAGAAACACCATCAAGTCTACCACAAAGTGTTTCCAATGGCATGTGATTTCTAAATGATCAGTGAGCAGATATCACAGTACAGAGATAGCAAAATGTTGGCACCCCACATTTTTAAAATTTTCATTAATTTCTGAAGACCGGAAGTGTTTCAGGGCGTGCTTAAGATATGTATGTCTATTTACAACACCATAAAAGAAAATGGTCATCATTTATCAAAACCATAAACCGCCTTTAACTTTTACTTTCCATCTCTTCAACTGACTGATGTCACATGATTATAAGGTGTCTTGAATTCTATTGGCTACATCCTTTTCCGCTGTCTGCTGATCTTTTATTGTGACATTTAAAAGTATTATGTACCTATATGACATTTTAATAGGCCACTTGACCTAATTTTCATTAAAACCCATCAAGTGGTACTTAAAATATCACAGTTATGAGAGCTAATAGAAGGACAGTAGAGTAATCTTCAGTGTAGAGGATCAAAGGTAATTTCAGAGAAATACTTGTATTTGGTTATAAATATGTGTAAAAATTAGTTAAAGTGGAACGAAACCTAGACGTCTTCCTGCATTCAGAGAATACAGAACAATACAAGAGGGAAATTTGTGAAAGTTTGGACAAATTTGGTTAAACAGTTCAAAAGTTATGAGTGTTCAAAGTTTATTTAATCCTTGTTAAGGAGGATTCTTAAATAGGCAACTCTACCAGTTTTTTTAGATGAAAGTGTAGAGAATACTCCATTGGTTTTGTACACAATGTTTCATGTATTCTCATCTTTTATCAAATATCTGATTTGCTCTTGCATTTTGTGCAAATATGTCCTAGCAAAATTGATTCTATGTGTGTTTTTTTTTTTTTTTAGATATTTACTTTGAGAACTGACACTTCAGAAAACTGCAAGTTCGTGTACAAATCCAACAGGAAGTTCTCCATAATTTCATCTAAAAAATGGGTAGAGTTGCCAATTTACTATTACATGTATTGTCATCAAACATATACATACTTTTTAAAATTTTTCTTACAGGTCATTATTTATTCATATTTTAATTACTAAAAGGACTTTTCACCCTGTTCAGCTGTTAATATTTCAGTGTTTACAAATTGCCACGGAAACTGCTCATTGTGTTCACAGAAATCCCTTCAGTTTTAGTTATCTAACAAATGACCAAACCTGTTACCATCCCCAGAATCGATGTCTGGTCCTCTTGAATAGCCAACAGATTCTGATTCATAGTTGCACCTGTTTCATTTAA